>SJYW01029150.1:0-50171 GCA_006410735.1 Raphicerus campestris | reverse complement strand
AGGTTGGTCATAACTTTCCTTCCAAGGAGTAAAGCATCTTTTAATTTCATGGCTGCAGTCACCATCTGCAGTGGTTTTGAAGCCCCCAAAAATAAAGTCTGACACTGTTTCCACTGTTTGCCCATCTATTTGCCATGAAGTGATGGGACCAGATGCCATGATCCTCGTTTTCTGAATGTTGAGCTTTAAGCCAACTTTTTCAGTCTCTTTCACTTTCATCAAGAGGCTTTTTAGTTCCTCTTCACTTTCTGCCATAAGGGTGGTGTCATCTGCATATCTGACCAACATACTTCTCTATAAGACAAAAACTGAACAAGTCTATTTCTGAGCCTCTTCCATTTTCTAATTCTGTGATGTCCATTCCATTTCCTCTCCTCAGCTGCTAAATTCATTGATCTTGAACAGAAATGTTTTCTATTTGTATCTATTTATTTTTATTTACTTGTTTATCACTTGATTTCTTCCTTCCCAAATAAAGAGTATACTTAGGCATTTCTGGTCACTTTCAATATAACCATGCAGAGCTGGGGAAAAACAGGGTCTTTCGCTATTTAATGAATTGGTTTTTTAAATTATACTCTCTTATATAAAAGTGATATACTTATTTAAGAAATTTGGAAAATACAAAAGAGACAAAAACTATTTTTATCATTTCTCAACAATGTTTATTACTAATGTTTGTTAGGTTGGCCCTTTTCAAGCAAGTATTAGCTGTAAGGCACATGATTACAGGATTATCTAGCTTCAACCTCTAGACAGGTTTCAC
Organism: Raphicerus campestris; assembly: GCA_006410735.1. NCBI lineage: Eukaryota > Metazoa > Chordata > Mammalia > Artiodactyla > Bovidae > Raphicerus > Raphicerus campestris. The sequence goes on along the minus strand of SJYW01029150.1, from coordinate 49,405 downwards.
TCATAAAAGCTATGAGCCAGGGGACTTTATTCTCTGGTTTTGCTTTATTAAATAATTGATTATCCCCTTTGTAAAGCTAGAATCAAGATTGCTGAAAGAAATGTCAATAACTTCAGATATGCAGATGACACCATCTTTATGGCAGAAAGTGAAGAGGAGCTAAAGAGTCTCTTGATGAAAGTGAAAGAAGAGAGTGAAAAAGTTGGCTTAAAACTCTCAACATTCATAAAATGAAGATCATGGCTTCCGGTCCTGTCACTTCATGGCAAATAGGGAAGCAATGGAAACAGTGACAGACTTTATTCTTTGGGCTCCAAAATCACCTCAGATGGTGACTGTAGCCATGAAATTAAAAGACGCTTGCTCCTTGGAAGAAAAGCTATGACCAACCTAGATAGCCTATTAAGAAACATAGACATTACCGACAAAAGTCCATATAGTCAAAGCTATTGTTTTTCCAGTAGTTACGTATGGATGTGAGAGTTGGACTATAAAGAAAGCTGAGTGCCAAAAATTGATGCTTTTGAACTGTGATGTTGGAGAATCTAACTCTCGAGAGTCCTTTGGACTGCAAAGACCAAACCAGTCAATCCTAAAGGAAATCAGTCCTGATTATTCCTTGTAAGGACTGAAGCTGAAGTTCCAGTATTTTGGCCACCTGATGCAAAGAGCTGACTCATTAAAAAAGACCCTGATGCTGGGAAAGATTGAAGGCAGAAGGTGAAGGGGAGGGCAGAGGGTGATTTTTAAGCCAGTAATCCATCTTGAGATTCTATAGTAACCTTAGTGTCTTATAGGAGGTATCGTTTAGAATGACAGTGTTATTAGACAAGGTAATTAGACAAAGTCTAACCAACTTTCTCTTTCCTTATCACAGGAGAAGGAAACAATCGCCAAGTGCATTGCAGATCTAAAGCTGCTCGCAAAGAAGGCTCAAGCTCAGCCAGTTATGTAAACACATCTATCCCTATTAAGACAGCTAGAAACAGTTGACTGACTAAATGGAAACCAGTCAATGTGATAAAATCTTTCTGTATTGCTAGCTACTGAAGTTACAGTTTACCTTTCCTATAAATGAAAAATTTTGAGTACAGTGAGAGAATTTAAACCATCTATTGGCCAGTAAGATCTTTCTCTAATTCATCTTGCTGTACATTCTGAGTTGTCCTGTGATCACTTTTAAATAAGCAGTTTCTTTGAATAAAATTTGGTACCTGGCTAAAAATTATCAAAGTTATAGTTTAAATCTGTAATTAATTCAGCCATCTTAACAATAAAGTGATAGTTGAAACAAGTTTTTCAGGATGCATAATTTTCTGAAATATTTCAACATTTAATAAAAATTAAAGATGTCACTGAACTGATAATCTTATTTATATAATTATTAGTAGTAAGCTATTTCTTGCTGTTAGGTTATAGGGAATCTAAAGCTTTTCAGTATTCTTAAAATGGCTAAAGGAAATCATATATCATTGACTTTATTTTTGCTTTAGTAGTATTTCTGCAGAAAATACTATGGACTCCATGTATCATAAAATTAACTCTCAAGAATCCAACAGATAGAAAATTCTGCCTTTCCATAGGTTTGTCTGCATTTAATTCTCANTAAAATGGCTAAAGGAAATCATATATCATTGACTTTATTTTTGCTTTAGTAGTATTTCTGCAGAAAATACTATGGACTCCATGTATCATAAAATTAACTCTCAAGAATCCAACAGATAGAAAATTCTGCCTTTCCATAGGTTTGTCTGCATTTAATTCTCATGCTTTTATAAGGATTTACTTGTGAACAAATGGATAAAACAATCATTTAGGTCAGTATTGATGGCTAATATATTCATCTTCTATAGAAATCAGATTGACATCATTATTAAGATGTTGCTTAAAAGAGAGTTTACTAGGGTCAGTAGGTGTTCCAAATTATTCGTTAAATGAAAAATTGCTAAGCACTATCCTACAGTGGTCACACAGAGATAAAAAGTTCCTACCACAAGGTATTAATCTACTGGAAAGGCAGAATATATGATACAATACAGATTTTAGTACAAGGTGTTTTGAGAGTCCCATTTTAGGTATAACTATCAGAAGCACAGCTACTAGAATATGCATTTATATGTAAGAGATTTGACTTTATGCTCTTGTGGGAGCTGGTTAAGCAGTCTCTGTAAGCTCTTAATCTTTGTTTCTAATGAAGGAGCTTGACATGGATGGAGCAGGCATTTAAGAAGGGAAGATAGATGTGAAGTGGGAGAGGGTAGGAACAAGTGGAAACTACAAGCACAGACTGAAACCCTTGTCCGTTTTTATTACCTCTGATCTTCATGGTATGATAGTCCTGCAAAACCCGAGGCCCTTCCTAGTATTTCTGGTTCAAAGGTTAGAGAAGCTTAAGGATGACCCAAGGAGAGAAGTTGGGAAGTTACAGCCCTGCTAATACTGCTGGATCAACAGATCAGCAGCAACGTGGAGGTGCAGGTGCAAGGTTCCTGCTTGGCACCTGCAAAGGCAGCCAGGCATGAGGCTGTCAGCCCTCAAGCTAGTCACTTCAGACAAAAGAGCTTCACCTGGGACTCATAAGGCCACTGGATCCAAGCAGAGACTGACAGTGTGCCCCATAGTTTGCAAAACCAGGCAGTGACCTGTGTTCACACAGCACTGCAACATGCTGTGGGTAAGCAACACTATGTTCTGCCACCTGGACATCACTGTAGCAGCCAGCTATAGAGCACATGCCACTCCTTTTGGACAAGAATGTGCTAGAGGAGTTTGTTTACCTATGTGCAAGGACGGGTGTCACAACCCAAAGTGAAGCCAGTCAGAAGTAATAAGCTGAGCAGGGATTTTAGAGGCGAAACTCCAAAGTACAGTACCAAATCTCTACCTTCAGAATATCAGATTATATATACACTGTGCATAGCTCAGTCAGTAAAGAATCTGCTTGCAATGCAGGAGACCCAGGTTCAATTCCTGTGTCAGGAAGATCCCCTGGAGAAGGAACTGGCAATCCAGTATTCTTGCCTAGAGAATCCCATGGACCGAGGAGCCTGGCAGGCTACAGTCCCATGGGGTCACAAGAGTCAGACACAACTTAGCAACTGCACCACCACCACCATATGTACACTACCATGTGTATAATGGGAAGTTGCTGTATTAACAGCTCAGCCCAGTGCTCTGTGATACATAGAAGGGAGGTAAGGGAGGGGTCGGGAGGGTAGTTCCAGAGACGGGGGTATATATATACTTATGGCTGATTCATGTTGTACGGCAAAAACCAACACAATATTATAAAGCATTTTTCTTTGTGATGTTTGTGGTTTAGTACATATAAATTGAATGTGTGGTAATTGGTTATGCAACCTCAAATGAGACATTGGAAAACCAATTATTTTTTTAATATTTGATATGAAAAAGTCAAATTGATTTGAAATATATAATCAATGATAATACGAATCAAGATCTTTCCAATCAAGTGGCCAGTGACCTAGTTCACTGGTTATTCTTAGTATCACTTTTGTGGAATAACCAAATGAATTTCCTAATTTGCTGAAATATGAAGTAGACAATATCACTTACGGTATAATCTATCCAGAAATATTTCACCTGAGTCTATCAAGACTTAAGATGTAAATTCCAGTTTCCAGGAAATGCAGGAGGTAGAAGAACAATATGAGCAAGAGTCCCTTGGACTGCAAGGAGATCAAACCAGTCAATCCTAAACAAAGTCAGTCCTGAATGTTCACTGGAAGGGCTGATGCTAAAACTAAAGCCCCAATATTTTGGCCACCCGATGCAAAAATCCAACTCATTGGAAAAGACCCTGATGCTGGAAAAGATTGAAGACAGGAGGAGGAGGGGACAATAGAGGATAAGATGGTTGGATGGCATCACTGACTCAATGAACATGAGTTTGGGCAAACTTGGAGGTGGTGAAGGACAGGGAAGCCTAGTGTGCTGCAATCCATCGGGTCAGAGAGAGTCAGACATGACTAAGCGACTGAACCACAACAGCCTCTAACCCACAGAAACTGAAAGAAATGTGTACTGTTTTAAGCCTCTATATTTGTGATATTTGTTATACTGCTATAGAAAACTGATATATTAAGGAGCCCTACCACTTCCATCTGGTTTGTTTTTCTAATTCACTCACTATGGGTTCCCTTTCAGGGAATCTGATCCAGTTTCCCACCTTGATGCAGGCTTTAGGCTTCCTGACCTCATACAAGGCCTGTAGACCCAATCTTCAGGTCACCAAAAATTGGTGGCTCGTCCTAGAATAAACAGTAGCTCCAGGTCTCAACTCTGATTTTTGAGGATTTCCAACATGTAGTTCAGCCATGCATTTAAATATATATATTTTTTTTTAATTGAAGGATAACTGCTTTATAATATTGTACTGGTTTCTGCCATACATCAACCTGAGTCAGCCACATGTATACATATGTTCTCTCCCTCTTGAACCTCACTGCCATCTTTCACCCCTTCTCAGCCCTCTAGATTGTCACAGAGCACTGGATTGAGCTCCCTGTGTCACACAGTAGATTCCCACTGGCTATCTATTTTACTTACCAGTCGTGCATTTTAAATTGTGTGCTTTAAGTCACTTCAATAGTGTGCAACCCTGTGCAACCCTCTGAACTGTAGCCTGCCAGGCTCATATGTCTATAGATTCTCCAGGCAAAAATACTTGGGTGGGTTGCCATACCCTCCAGAGCATCTTCCTGACCCACGTCTTAGGTCTCCTATATTGGCAGGTGTACTCTACCAGCTGAGCTACCAGGGGAGCTCACTAGCACCACCTTAAACTATGGTGTTTCAAATGTTTTATCTAGCCTTTGTTGGTGTTCTTTAACAAGAGGATCTCTTTAAAGATCTAATCTGCTGTACGTCTAGGGATTTCCATTCACTCTTTAACTCACTGAAGTCTTACTCTCCACCACTATCATACCCCAAGCTGCTTTAGCAGAGATCGGGATCTCTTCATTTCTAAATCCGATCAACACTTTCCAGTCCTTATCTTAATCAGCCTCTCTCTCTGCAGCGTCTGGCACTGTTCAGTTGAGTTCAGTCTCAGTTGTGTCCAACTCTGCAGCCCCATGGACTGCAGCACGCCAGGCCTCCCTGTCCATCACCAACTCCAGGAGCTTACTGAAACTCATGTCAATAGCGTCGGTGACACCATACAACCATCTCATTCTCTGTCATCCCCTTCTCTTCCTGCCTTCATCATTCCCAGCATCAAGGTCTTTTTAAATTAGTTCTTAGCATTAGGTGGCCAAAAAGTATTGGAGTTTCAGCTTCAGTCCTTCCAGTGAATATTCAGTACTGATTTCCTTTAGATGAACTGGTTGGATCTCCTTGCAGTTCAAGGGACTCTAAAAAGAGTCTTCTCCACCAGCACAGTTCAAAAGCATCAATTCTTCGGTGCTCACAGCTTTTCCTTCTTTTCTTCCCTGGTCCCTACATTTGCTATTACTGCTGTCACTGTGTCCTCTCATTTTCTGTAACTGACTCCAGGTTTTTTTTCTTAAAATATATTTTTGTTAAATTTTTGGCTGTGCTGTGTCCCTGTTGCTGTGCTGGCTTTTCTCTAGTTTCAGAGAGTGGGGCTACTCTCTAGTTGTGCTCGGGTTTCTCATTTCAATGGCTTCTGTTGTGGAGCAGGGGTGCTCGCATGTGTGGGCTCCAGTAGCTGCAGCACGTGGGCTTTAGTGCACAGACTTAATAATAGTGGCATACGGGTTTAGTTGCTCCACAGCACGTGGGATCCTCCCAGATCGGGGATTGAACCTGTGTCTCCTGCATTGGCAGGTAGATTCTTTACCAGCAAGTCACTAAGGAAGCTCCTCCACTTTTTCTGACCCCCTCTTAAGTGGTGGTGTTCCTCAGAGTTCTAGGAATGTTTTATTCTCATTCTACAAGCTGTTCCTGGATAATCTTAGCCATCCCCATGGCTTCTACTGTCACGTGTATGCTGATGGCTTCCTAATCTATATCCCAAGTTGTATTAGCCAGGATAAGTCAATTGAGGTAAGAAACTGCCCCGAAATCTCAAGAGTGTAATGTAGAAAAGTTTATTTCTTGCTCACACAGAATCCACTCTAGGTCCAGGTGACCCATTGAAGAAACTATCCTCCTTATAGTGACTCAGTGATCCACTTTAGAGCTTTCAACCTTATCTTCTCTTCACAAGATCTCTGTGATCACCCTGAAGGGGAAGGAGTCAGAGAAGGTCTTCATTCAGTAATTAAACGCTTCAACTAAAAGGGAACCACATCATGTCCATTGGCCAGAGCTTATCACATGGCACTGCTAAACCGTAAGAGGGTCTGTGCCAGGAGAGGAGATCTGGTTCGGGGTGAGAACTAGTACTCTCTACCACACAGCTCTGGATCTTTTGTAAGCCCCTGACCTGTGCATCCGACTACCCTCTTGACATCCCTCAGTAGTACAATCCACAGGCACCCTAGGCTTAATGTGTTCAAAAGTAAGCTCATTCTATATGTCCAATCCTACACTCACCTTCTATATTCTCACCATCAATTGGTGATTCAAGACAGAAACCTGGGAGTTAATCTTGAGCTCTCTCCCCTTTACCTTTCTCTCACAACTAGAAAAAGATTAGATTCATCACCTTTCTGCCCTGCCTCTTCCCCAGGGCCAGTGTCTCTGATTAGATCATCCTTGTACCTCAACTGGAACTCTGCCATACTAAAGGACTCCCTGCCCCCCTGTCTGGCCTGCACAAGTCCCTCCTACACTCTTGCCCGAACCAGAATGTGATCGTGTTTCATCCTTCAGCAGTCTCCCCATTGCCTCCAAGGAAAATCTGCTTAAGGTCCTCTATCATGGGGCCTTGCACTTCCTCTACAATCTTTCTTTTTCCATTCCACCACTGGAAAAAGATTCCACCCACTCTTAATCTCTGTAGCATCAGCAATGATGAAATACTTGCATTTCGCTGAACATCACAAACATGACAAAGCATGCCTTTGCTCACATGGTCCCTCTGCCTGGAATACACTTCCTTCTGTCTGCCTAGAAAACGTGATTCATCTTTCAAGAAGCAACTCAAACATCATCTCCTCTATGATGCTTTTCTTGACACCCACTTCCCCTCCTTATTGTGTGACCTGAGCCTTTTCTCTTGAGTCCCACTCCATCCTGTATGTCTGACACAGCTTATTTCCTTGTCTCTTTCTTTACCCACAGTTTATTTTATTTGATATGATACAATCTTCCTTACAGGACATGTTTGGAATTCACACAAGAATTCCAAAATCTTTAGTTGTTCTTTATTAATACTTAAAATATACTTTTTGCTTGGATTTAAAGACCTCCACAGTATATCTCAAGTCTATCTACACAACTATTTTCTGTCTCACCCTTTACCAAGGCCTCTCTCTTGAACCTTGCTGATGTCCCAGAAATCCATCACTCAAAGCCCAGCAAGCAGCCCTTGGGTTGGGAACTTCCTCACACAGTCCATTTCTTCTCCCCAGGCATATTTCAGGTCTCCCTGCTTGCAGCCTTGCCTGATCCCACCTGCCCTGCCAGCTTTTCTCTTCTCCCAGGCCTGCGAGTTACTCTGCCCTCTCCTGGAACTATCTTCTCCAGGCTCTCTGCCCAACCAGCTCATTCCCATCCTCTGGTTCTCAGGGTAAATATCACTCCTTGGACAGGAATTGCTGGGTCATCCATTTTATCCAAAGACATCCTCCCATCATTGAATCCCCAGCAGGGCACTCTCTTTCTTTCCTTCATGTCCCTGGACACAATCCTTAATGTTATTTCCTTTTCTGTTGTTATCCTCTAAAATACCCATAGCACATGGCCTATTGTATCTATTTAATGTGTATACTTATTATTTTATGGGTAAATGTTTACAAGTAAATGATCCACCTTCCTTTTGAAGCAATCTCCATGCCATATATATATATATATATATTTTTTTTTTTTTTTTAACTTATTTATCTTGGCCGGTACTGGATTGTCATTGATGCACACAGGCTATTTCTAGTTGTGCTGAGCAGGGGCTACACTTCCTTGTGGTGTGTGTACTTCTCATTGTGGTGGCTTCTCTTGTCACAGAGCCTGAGGCTCTTGTGTGTGTGAGCTTCAGCAGTTGTAGCACTTGGGCTCAGCAGTTGCAGTTCCCAGGCTGTAGAGTGCAGGCTCAGTAGTTGGGATGCACAAGCTTAGCTGCCACGCAGCATGTGGGATTTTCCCAACCCAAGGATCAAACCCATGTCTCCTGTATTGGCTGGCAGATTCTTTGTCACTAAGCCACTGGGGAAGCTGGCGATTTCCATGGTCTCAAAACACTTAAAGTCTGTCTAGTCCGCACTTAACACCATTTGCTTTTCATTTTTCTCTTATCAACCTTACTTCCTTGGCTGGAATAAATGAGATTATGGCATGCTTGATGACAATGATAATGTCACACCACTGTGATCCCCACAACATCTGACATGGTAGTACCATATTCAATGAATACTTAATTAGAAATAAACTTGTCTTATCCCCTTAATGTTCAGGCATTCATGTGTCAAAAGATATAAAAGTTCTCTGCTTGCAGAATGAAAAAAAATACAGTTTGCCACAAACAGGAAGTTGGCCCTTGAGACAAGATCTTTTCGACACACAGCTTAATGGTGGCAGTGGCAGTAATCACTGTTTCATCATTCTGAGAAACAGGAGTAACAAGCAGCAAGTGAAAAGCTCCGTCGTAGACAATGACATCTTACGACTGGACTTTGTCTTAAAAGGTAAACACATTTACCCCACCTTTTCATATAGATGAAATAATCACCAAAACAAAATGTTAATCTAATTTTTAGTGGTTTCAGTTACTTTTTTTAACCTTATCCAGTTGCGGAAAGGTTGTATGTGAATGGCTGCCTTGAGTTGGTGGGTTTGATGGCAATCAGATTCTCCAATGCTGGACAAAATGTGAAAAAGTACGTATGTAGAATACTGTTTCTATTTTAATTTATGTTTCTGTCAAATGTTTGGAGTGTTGTTTTCAAAGGGTATATGCTTCCTTTTTTACTCAGAATGGATTCATAAGTAGCGTGGATTCATTATTTCCCTGTAGCAACGTGTGAAGGTTTTGTCTTTCAGGACGGGGAGACCCAGCTTTTGTTTTAGGTGACTGTGCTAACATTTCTTTGGGGTGGTTGTAAATTCAGAACCACTCATGAGAAGGTTAAGATTTTATGGAAACCTATGATCCTCTCCTCCCCCACCTCCCCAGTGATCCGGTCTAGTACAAATTCATAGGATAAGTTCATACTATGATTAGTGCAAACACATATTTCAATATTTAAAAAACACTACATAAATATTTTACAGTACTCTACAAAGAACACTGTTGACTTTTTATCATTATGTTTAATTATGTTGCCTTTTTTGTTGGAATATAATTGCTTTACAGTGCTGTAATGGTTTCTGCTGTACAACATGGTGAATCACCAATATGTACACATATATCCCCTCCTTCTTGATTACTGTCTTTTAAATTAGAAAATGAGCAAAAAGTGCTGGAAAAATTGTTACGCCTATGGATTCTGCTCTGAATGATGGACTTTCTATCCCTACGGCTCAGAATTCTCACCACATTTCCCCGTGGCATCTTTTTGGTTATCCTAGATTACATGATCTTTAAAAGTTTGTTTGATTGTAAGGCATTTGATAATTTTGCTGTTGTAACTGGTACATGGCAATGAGGTGTCCTTCTCCCAGGCTTTCTCTATGCCCAAAGACTCAGAAATTAATTCACTTTTGACAGCTGAATAATTAAGTACAAATAATTGATGTCATTTATTGTCTAAATAAATAACCTTAAAATACAGTAGTTATAGCAGAATTAAAAATTCTTCCCATGGGTTTGTCTAAGTAGGTAGTAAAATTGTGGCCTCCTAAAATTGTTTGTTATTTTATTTCGTTTAAAGTGGAAATAATTTTTATCAATAGGCAGGAAACTAGGAAAGCAAGCTATACATAGTTACTACAGAAGGACCTATCACCACTCAGAGGCTTATAGAAATTTTCAGTGAAACAGAAAAATGTTTATGATGAAGCACTTAGTAAGAAAAAAAAAGGAAATATGAGGAAGTATCTCAACTAGCTTTTAAAAGATGCATGGAAGTACAATAAAAAGGAAATACACTAAAATATTAACAATGGAGAGCGGAAGTTTGAGTGATTTTACTTTTCTGCTTTTAGGTACTCTATACTTTTTTGTATAAATAAATAAGAGGGGAAATACAGAAAGTTTAACATGAAAGAACCATAGCTTATATAAAGACGTCACGCTTGAAAAGATAATGTATGAACAAAATAGAAGTGTCTGATGCAGGACCTCCAAGAGCCAGTTAGTTTGCCCAGCTCCACTAGGGAAGACCGAAGCCAATGCATCAGACCTACATGACACTCAATATTAAAACATTGACTCTGCTTCTTTCATACTTCAATTTGATGTTTATCATCATACAGTTTGATGAAATGCACTAGCTATACAAACATGTTTCTTATGTTATTCTAGTTCATACATTAGTCTCCTATGATCTGGTTGGTATGAGTCTGTTCTGGAACATTCAGTCAATTCTTGATGCCCTGATGAGATCACAGAGCTGAGGCCGGCCTGCTGAACTGCGGTCCTCACGCTGTACTCACCCCGCCACAGCCTCGGCAGTGACCTCTGCCCCCTGCCTCTCTGGCCACCTGGTAAACAAGAAATGCCTCCCATTTCATCTCATACCACATGGCATTTGATTCTGTGTTGACCACTTTGCCTTATGGACTTAGGAAGGGAGGTCTGGGGAGAAGGGACCAGAAACAGCAGTAGTAGTAAATCAGTATTTTACCTTCAGAGTGTGGCTCTTTATCTGGGGTCCCCCATGCCTCGACAGACTCACAAAGCCCCTAAACTTATAAAATTTGCTATGTGCAGTCCTATGAACACTTTTAAGGGGGAACAGAGCCTGCAGCTTTTACTGACACCTCAAGTGGATCTGGAACCTGAAAGCCAAAAGTTGAAAACTGGGGGGAGAGATTGCAAGCTGACTAACCAGTGTGAAAGCTATTTCAGGGGTTTACCCACAAGAACACCCTCCCACCATTTGCCCCTCTCCTTCATTACAGCTCCTATATTAAGATCACAGTCTCAGAATTGGCCCCTCTGCTGCCTCTCCTTTCCAAGCTTTCTAAGACCTACCTTTTTTTTTTTTTTTTTTTTTTTTTAATTCTCAGGGGAAGGCAACATGGGAAACCAAATGTCCAAACCTGAACCAAACGATAGTAAGTCTGCAACAGAACCCATTACTCTCCTTGATGCTGAGTTCAGATGGACTGGAATCACTGGACACTGTGCTGAAGGGTTGTCAGAGGATGGTATTTCTGAAGTTGGAAGAATCAGATGCAGGATCTAATGCCAAGAAGAGTGGAAATGGGAACCAGGGAGCACTATCTGATCCTCCAAATATGAGTAAAGGGAGGCTCTGTGCTCAGTCAACATTAGACCATCTTGGTACTTTGAGAGCCTGGCTCACTTCCCTTGAGTGTGACCATGCTCAGTCATTCAGTCGTGTCTGACTCTTTGCAACCCCATGGACTGTAGCCCGTCAGGCTCCTCTGTCCATGGGGTTCTCCAGGCAAGAATACTGGAGTGGGTTGCCATTTCTTCCTCCATGGGGCTCTTCCTGACCCAGGAATTGAAGCAGTGTCTCCTGCTTTGGCAGCAGATTCTTTAGCATTGAGCTTCCAGGGAAGTCCCTACAACCAAGGCTGCCTTTGGCTAGTCACTGTTAATAGCTGCCCTAAAAAACAAATGAACCCAAAAAAGGCAGCAATTTCTAAGGTCATATTCCCCGGGACTTCAGGAAATGTTAGTTCTAGGTATCACTTTTGGTCTTTAACCCCTGGCCTTGAGATTCTCTGCTTAAGTCGCAGGGAGCATATGTCTCTAGGTCTCATTAAAATCTTTGAGAGAGAGCCCTGAAATGTCATTACAGGGACAAATGGGACTGCAGAAATAAGCTCCTGATGTAGTTTTCATGTCAAAAAGTACAGGCTTAAGAAACAATGTTACCTCCTCTTACAGAGCTGTAGCCCCATGGTTAGACTGCACTGGTTGCTTGGATAAGGGGGAGCACGTGGGGACCCTTGGGCTGGAGAAGATGTGGACGATGCACTAATCCCTTCTGTATTCTTTCACAGAGGGACCAGGCACCCACCCCACCACAGCCTTGGCAGCGACCTCTGCACCCTGCCTCTCTGGCCACCCCAGGTAAGCAAGAAATGCCTCCCATTTCATCTCATACCACATGGCATTTGATTCTGTGTTGACCACTTTGCCTTATGGACTTGGGGAGGGAGGTTTGGGGAGAAGGGACCAGAGTGTGGCTCTTTATTTGGGGTCCCCCATGCCTCGACAGACTCACAAAGCCCCTAAACTTATAAAATTTGCTATGTGCAGTCCTATGAACACTTTTAAGGGGGAACAGAGCCTGCAGCTTTTACTGACACCTCAAGTGGATCTGGAACCTGAAAGCCAAAAGTTGAAAACTGGGGGGAGAGATTGCAAGCTGACTAACCAGTGTGAAAGCTATTTCAGGGGTTTACCCACAAGAACACCCTCCCACCATTTGCCCCTCTCCTTCATTACAGCTCCTATATTAAGATCACAGTCTCAGAATTGGCCCCTCTGCTGCCTCTCCTTTCCAAGCTTTCTAAGACCTACCTTTTTTTTTTTTTTTTTTTTTTTTTAATTCTCAGGGGAAGGCAACATGGGAAACCAAATGTCCAAACCTGAACCAAACGATAGTAAGTCTGCAACAGAACCCATTACTCTCCTTGATGCTGAGTTCAGATGGACTGGAATCACTGGACACTGTGCTGAAGGGTTGTCAGAGGATGGTATTTCTGAAGTTGGAAGAATCAGATGCAGGATCTAATGCCAAGAAGAGTGGAAATGGGAACCAGGGAGCACTATCTGATCCTCCAAATATGAGTAAAGGGAGGCTCTGTGCTCAGTCAACATTAGACCATCTTGGTACTTTGAGAGCCTGGCTCACTTCCCTTGAGTGTGACCATGCTCAGTCATTCAGTCGTGTCTGACTCTTTGCAACCCCATGGACTGTAGCCCGTCAGGCTCCTCTGTCCATGGGGTTCTCCAGGCAAGAATACTGGAGTGGGTTGCCATTTCTTCCTCCATGGGGCTCTTCCTGACCCAGGAATTGAAGCAGTGTCTCCTGCTTTGGCAGCAGATTCTTTAGCATTGAGCTTCCAGGGAAGTCCCTATAACCAAGGCTGCCTTTGGCTAGTCACTGTTAATAGCTGCCCTAAAAAACAAATGAACCCAAAAAAGGCAGCAATTTCTAANAGGATAACTGCTTTATAATATTGTACTGGTTTCTGCCATACATCAACCTGAGTCAGCCACATGTATACATATGTTCTCTCCCTCTTGAACCTCACTGCCATCTTTCACCCCTTCTCAGCCCTCTAGATTGTCACAGAGCACTGGATTGAGCTCCCTGTGTCACACAGTAGATTCCCACTGGCTATCTATTTTACTTACCAGTCGTGCATTTTAAATTGTGTGCTTTAAGTCACTTCAATAGTGTGCAACCCTGTGCAACCCTCTGAACTGTAGCCTGCCAGGCTCATATGTCTATAGATTCTCCAGGCAAAAATACTTGGGTGGGTTGCCATACCCTCCAGAGCATCTTCCTGACCCACGTCTTAGGTCTCCTATATTGGCAGGTGTACTCTACCAGCTGAGCTACCAGGGGAGCTCACTAGCACCACCTTAAACTATGGTGTTTCAAATGTTTTATCTAGCCTTTGTTGGTGTTCTTTAACAAGAGGATCTCTTTAAAGATCTAATCTGCTGTACGTCTAGGGATTTCCATTCACTCTTTAACTCACTGAAGTCTTACTCTCCACCACTATCATACCCCAAGCTGCTTTAGCAGAGATCGGGATCTCTTCATTTCTAAATCCGATCAACACTTTCCAGTCCTTATCTTAATCAGCCTCTCTCTCTGCAGCGTCTGGCACTGTTCAGTTGAGTTCAGTCTCAGTTGTGTCCAACTCTGCAGCCCCATGGACTGCAGCACGCCAGGCCTCCCTGTCCATCACCAACTCCAGGAGCTTACTGAAACTCATGTCAATAGCGTCGGTGACACCATACAACCATCTCATTCTCTGTCATCCCCTTCTCTTCCTGCCTTCATCATTCCCAGCATCAAGGTCTTTTTAAATTAGTTCTTAGCATTAGGTGGCCAAAAAGTATTGGAGTTTCAGCATCAGTCCTTCCAGTGAATATTCAGTACTGATTTCCTTTAGATGGACTGGTTGGATCTCCTTGCAGTTCAAGGGACTCTAAAGAGTCTTCTCCACCAGCACAGTTCAAAAGCATCAATTCTTCGGTGCTCACAGCTTTTCCTTCTTTTCCTCCCTGGTCCCTACATTTGCTATTACTGCTGTCACTGTGTCCTCTCATTTTCTGTAACTGACTCCAGGTTTTTTTTCTTAAAATATTTTTTTTTGTTAAATTTTTGGCTGTGCTGTGTCCCTGTTGCTGTGCTGGCTTTTCTCTAGTTTCAGAGAGTGGGGCTACTCTCTAGTTGTGCTCGGGTTTCTCATTTCAATGGCTTCTGTTGTGGAGCAGGGGTGCTCGCGTGTGTGGGCTCCAGTAGCTGCAGCACGTGGGCTTTAGTGCACAGACTTAATAATAGTGGCATACGGGTTTAGTTGCTCCACAGCACGTGGGATCCTCCCAGATCGGGGATTGAACATGTGTCTCCTGCATTGGCAGGTAGATTCTTTACCAGCAAGTCACTAAGGAAGCTCCTCCACTTTTTCTGACCCCCTCTTAAGTGGTGGTGTTCCTCAGAGTTCTAGGAATGTTTTATTCTCATTCTACAAGCTGTTCCTGGATAATCTTATCCATCCCCATGGCTTCTACTGTCACGTGTATGCTGATGGCTTCCTAATCTATATCCCAAGTTGTATTAGCCAGGATAAGTCAATTGAGGTAAGAAACTGCCCCAAAATCTCAAGAGTGTAATGTAGAAAAGTTTATTTCTTGCTCACACAGAATCCACTCTAGGTCCAGGTGACCCATTGAAGAAACTATCCTCCTTATAGTGACTCAGTGATCCACTTTAGAGCTTTCAACCTTATCTTCTCTTCACAAGATCTCTGTGATCACCCTGAAGGGGAAGGAGTCAGAGAAGGTCTTCATTCAGTAATTAAACGCTTCAACTAAAAGGGAACCGCATCATGTCCATTGGCCAGAGCTTATCACATGGCACTGCTAAACCGTAAGAGGGTCTGTGCCAGGAGAGGAGATCTGATGAGAACTAGTACTCTCTACCACACAGCTCTGGATCTTTTGTAAGCCCCTGACCTGTGCATCCGACTACCCTCTTGACATCCCTCAGTAGTACAATCCACAGGCACCCTAGGCTTAATGTGTTCAAAAGTAAGCTCATTCTATATGTCCAATCCTACACTCACCTTCTATATTCTCACCATCAATTGGTGATTCGAGAAACCTGGGAGTTATCTTGAGCTCTCTCCCCTTTACCTTTCTCTCACAACTAGAAAAAGATTAGATTCATCACCTTTCTGCCCTGCCTCTTCCCCAGGGCCAGTGTCTCTGATTAGATCATCCTTGTACCTCAACTGGAACTCTGCCATACTAAAGGACTCCCTGCCCCCCTGTCTGGCCTGCACAAGTCCCTCCTACACTCTTGCCCGAACCAGAATGTGATCGTGTTTCATCCTTCAGCAGTCTCTCCATTGCCTCCAAGGAAAATCTGCTTAAGGTCCTCTATCATGGGGCCTTGCACTTCCTCTACAATCTTTCTTTTTCCATTCCGCCACTGGAAAAAGATTCCACCCACTCTTAATCTCTGTAGCATCAGCAATGATGAAATACTTGCATTTCGCTGAACATCACAAACATGACAAAGCATGCCTTTGCTCACATGATCCCTCTGCCTGGAATACACTTCCTTCTGTCTGCCTAGAAAACGTGATTCATCTTTCAAGAAGCAACTCAAACATCATCTCCTCTATGATGCTTTTCTTGACACCCACTTCCCCTCCTTATTGTGTGACCTGAGCCTTTTCTCTTGAGTCCCACTCCATCCTGTATGTCTGACACAGCTTATTTCCTTGTCTCTTTCTTTACCCACAGTTTATTTTATTTGATATGATACAATCTTCCTTACAGGACATGTTTGGAATTCACACAAGAATTCCAAAATCTTTAGTTGTTCTTTATTAATACTTAAAATATACTTTTTGCTTGGATTTAAAGACCTCCACAGTATATCTCAAGTCTATCTACACAACTATTTTCTGTCTCACCCTTTACCAAGGCCTCTCTCTTGAACCTTGCTGATGTCCCAGAAATCCATCACTCAAAGCCCAGCAAGCAGCCCTTGGGTTGGGAACTTCCTCACACAGTCCATTTCTTCTCCCCAGGCATATTTCAGGTCTCCCTGCTTGCAGCCTTGCCTGATCCCACCTGCCCTGCCAGCTTTTCTCTTCTCCCAGGCCTGCGAGTTACTCTGCCCTCTCCTGGAACTATCTTCTCCAGGCTCTCTGCCCAACCAGCTCATTCCCATCCTCTGGTTCTCAGGGTAAATATCACTCCTTGGACAGGAATTGCTGGGTCATCCATTTTATCCAAAGACATCCTCCCATCATTGAATCCCCAGCAGGGCACTCTCTTTCTTTCCTTCATGTCCCTGGACACAATCCTTAATGTTATTTCCTTTTCTGTTGTTATCCTCTAAAATACCCATAGCACATGGCCTATTGTATCTATTTAATGTGTATACTTATTATTTTATGGGTAAATGTTTACAAGTAAATGATCCACCTTCCTTTTGAAGCAATCTCCATGCCATATATATATATATATATANCTCTTCCCCAGGGCCAGTGTCTCTGATTAGATCATCCTTGTACCTCAACTGGAACTCTGCCATACTAAAGGACTCCCTGCCCCCCTGTCTGGCCTGCACAAGTCCCTCCTACACTCTTGCCCGAACCAGAATGTGATCGTGTTTCATCCTTCAGCAGTCTCTCCATTGCCTCCAAGGAAAATCTGCTTAAGGTCCTCTATCATGGGGCCTTGCACTTCCTCTACAATCTTTCTTTTTCCATTCCGCCACTGGAAAAAGATTCCACCCACTCTTAATCTCTGTAGCATCAGCAATGATGAAATACTTGCATTTCGCTGAACATCACAAACATGACAAAGCATGCCTTTGCTCACATGATCCCTCTGCCTGGAATACACTTCCTTCTGTCTGCCTAGAAAACGTGATTCATCTTTCAAGAAGCAACTCAAACATCATCTCCTCTATGATGCTTTTCTTGACACCCACTTCCCCTCCTTATTGTGTGACCTGAGCCTTTTCTCTTGAGTCCCACTCCATCCTGTATGTCTGACACAGCTTATTTCCTTGTCTCTTTCTTTACCCACAGTTTATTTTATTTGATATGATACAATCTTCCTTACAGGACATGTTTGGAATTCACACAAGAATTCCAAAATCTTTAGTTGTTCTTTATTAATACTTAAAATATACTTTTTGCTTGGATTTAAAGACCTCCACAGTATATCTCAAGTCTATCTACACAACTATTTTCTGTCTCACCCTTTACCAAGGCCTCTCTCTTGAACCTTGCTGATGTCCCAGAAATCCATCACTCAAAGCCCAGCAAGCAGCCCTTGGGTTGGGAACTTCCTCACACAGTCCATTTCTTCTCCCCAGGCATATTTCAGGTCTCCCTGCTTGCAGCCTTGCCTGATCCCACCTGCCCTGCCAGCTTTTCTCTTCTCCCAGGCCTGCGAGTTACTCTGCCCTCTCCTGGAACTATCTTCTCCAGGCTCTCTGCCCAACCAGCTCATTCCCATCCTCTGGTTCTCAGGGTAAATATCACTCCTTGGACAGGAATTGCTGGGTCATCCATTTTATCCAAAGACATCCTCCCATCATTGAATCCCCAGCAGGGCACTCTCTTTCTTTCCTTCATGTCCCTGGACACAATCCTTAATGTTATTTCCTTTTCTGTTGTTATCCTCTAAAATACCCATAGCACATGGCCTATTGTATCTATTTAATGTGTATACTTATTATTTTATGGGTAAATGTTTACAAGTAAATGATCCACCTTCCTTTTGAAGCAATCTCCATGCCATATATATATATATATATATTTTTTTTTTTTTTTAACTTATTTATCTTGGCCGGTACTGGATTGTCATTGATGCACACAGGCTATTTCTAGTTGTGCTGAGCAGGGGCTACACTTCCTTGTGGTGTGTGTACTTCTCATTGTGGTGGCTTCTCTTGTCACAGAGCCTGAGGCTCTTGTGTGTGTGAGCTTCAGCAGTTGTAGCACTTGGGCTCAGCAGTTGCAGTTCCCAGGCTGTAGAGTGCAGGCTCAGTAGTTGGGATGCACAAGCTTAGCTGCCACGCAGCATGTGGGATTTTCCCAACCCAAGGATCAAACCCATGTCTCCTGTATTGGCTGGCAGATTCTTTGTCACTAAGCCACTGGGGAAGCTGGCGATTTCCATGGTCTCAAAACACTTAAAGTCTGTCTAGTCCGCACTTAACACCATTTGCTTTTCATTTTTCTCTTATCAACCTTACTTCCTTGGCTGGAATAAATGAGATTATGGCATGCTTGATGACAATGATAATGTCACACCACTGTGATCCCCACAACATCTGACATGGTAGTACCATATTCAATGAATACTTAATTAGAAATAAACTTGTCTTATCCCCTTAATGTTCAGGCATTCATGTGTCAAAAGATATAAAAGTTCTCTGCTTGCAGAATGAAAAAAAATACAGTTTGCCACAAACAGGAAGTTGGCCCTTGAGACAAGATCTTTTCGACACACAGCTTAATGGTGGCAGTGGCAGTAATCACTGTTTCATCATTCTGAGAAACAGGAGTAACAAGCAGCAAGTGAAAAGCTCCGTCGTAGACAATGACATCTTACGACTGGACTTTGTCTTAAAAGGTAAACACATTTACCCCACCTTTTCATATAGATGAAATAATCACCAAAACAAAATGTTAATCTAATTTTTAGTGGTTTCAGTTACTTTTTTTAACCTTATCCAGTTGCGGAAAGGTTGTATGTGAATGGCTGCCTTGAGTTGGTGGGTTTGATGGCAATCAGATTCTCCAATGCTGGACAAAATGTGAAAAAGTACGTATGTAGAATACTGTTTCTATTTTAATTTATGTTTCTGTCAAATGTTTGGAGTGTTGTTTTCAAAGGGTATATGCTTCCTTTTTTACTCAGAATGGATTCATAAGTAGCGTGGATTCATTATTTCCCTGTAGCAACGTGTGAAGGTTTTGTCTTTCAGGACGGGGAGACCCAGCTTTTGTTTTAGGTGACTGTGCTAACATTTCTTTGGGGTGGTTGTAAATTCAGAACCACTCATGAGAAGGTTAAGATTTTATGGAAACCTATGATCCTCTCCTCCCCCACCTCCCCAGTGATCCGGTCTAGTACAAATTCATAGGATAAGTTCATACTATGATTAGTGCAAACACATATTTCAATATNTTTTTTTTTTTTTTTTAACTTATTTATCTTGGCCGGTACTGGATTGTCATTGATGCACACAGGCTATTTCTAGTTGTGCTGAGCAGGGGCTACACTTCCTTGTGGTGTGTGTACTTCTCATTGTGGTGGCTTCTCTTGTCACAGAGCCTGAGGCTCTTGTGTGTGTGAGCTTCAGCAGTTGTAGCACTTGGGCTCAGCAGTTGCAGTTCCCAGGCTGTAGAGTGCAGGCTCAGTAGTTGGGATGCACAAGCTTAGCTGCCACGCAGCATGTGGGATTTTCCCAACCCAAGGATCAAACCCATGTCTCCTGTATTGGCTGGCAGATTCTTTGTCACTAAGCCACTGGGGAAGCTGGCGATTTCCATGGTCTCAAAACACTTAAAGTCTGTCTAGTCCGCACTTAACACCATTTGCTTTTCATTTTTCTCTTATCAACCTTACTTCCTTGGCTGGAATAAATGAGATTATGGCATGCTTGATGACAATGATAATGTCACACCACTGTGATCCCCACAACATCTGACATGGTAGTACCATATTCAATGAATACTTAATTAGAAATAAACTTGTCTTATCCCCTTAATGTTCAGGCATTCATGTGTCAAAAGATATAAAAGTTCTCTGCTTGCAGAATGAAAAAAAATACAGTTTGCCACAAACAGGAAGTTGGCCCTTGAGACAAGATCTTTTCGACACACAGCTTAATGGTGGCAGTGGCAGTAATCACTGTTTCATCATTCTGAGAAACAGGAGTAACAAGCAGCAAGTGAAAAGCTCCGTCGTAGACAATGACATCTTACGACTGGACTTTGTCTTAAAAGGTAAACACATTTACCCCACCTTTTCATATAGATGAAATAATCACCAAAACAAAATGTTAATCTAATTTTTAGTGGTTTCAGTTACTTTTTTTAACCTTATCCAGTTGCGGAAAGGTTGTATGTGAATGGCTGCCTTGAGTTGGTGGGTTTGATGGCAATCAGATTCTCCAATGCTGGACAAAATGTGAAAAAGTACGTATGTAGAATACTGTTTCTATTTTAATTTATGTTTCTGTCAAATGTTTGGAGTGTTGTTTTCAAAGGGTATATGCTTCCTTTTTTACTCAGAATGGATTCATAAGTAGCGTGGATTCATTATTTCCCTGTAGCAACGTGTGAAGGTTTTGTCTTTCAGGACGGGGAGACCCAGCTTTTGTTTTAGGTGACTGTGCTAACATTTCTTTGGGGTGGTTGTAAATTCAGAACCACTCATGAGAAGGTTAAGATTTTATGGAAACCTATGATCCTCTCCTCCCCCACCTCCCCAGTGATCCGGTCTAGTACAAATTCATAGGATAAGTTCATACTATGATTAGTGCAAACACATATTTCAATATTTAAAAAACACTACATAAATATTTTACAGTACTCTACAAAGAACACTGTTGACTTTTTATCATTATGTTTAATTATGTTGCCTTTTTTGTTGGAATATAATTGCTTTACAGTGCTGTAATGGTTTCTGCTGTACAACATGGTGAATCACCAATATGTACACATATATCCCCTCCTTCTTGATTACTGTCTTTTAAATTAGAAAATGAGCAAAAAGTGCTGGAAAAATTGTTACGCCTATGGATTCTGCTCTGAATGATGGACTTTCTATCCCTACGGCTCAGAATTCTCACCACATTTCCCCGTGGCATCTTTTTGGTTATCCTAGATTACATGATCTTTAAAAGTTTGTTTGATTGTAAGGCATTTGATAATTTTGCTGTTGTAACTGGTACATGGCAATGAGGTGTCCTTCTCCCAGGCTTTCTCTATGCCCAAAGACTCAGAAATTAATTCACTTTTGACAGCTGAATAATTAAGTACAAATAATTGATGTCATTTATTGTCTAAATAAATAACCTTAAAATACAGTAGTTATAGCAGAATTAAAAATTCTTCCCATGGGTTTGTCTAAGTAGGTAGTAAAATTGTGGCCTCCTAAAATTGTTTGTTATTTTATTTCGTTTAAAGTGGAAATAATTTTTATCAATAGGCAGGAAACTAGGAAAGCAAGCTATACATAGTTACTACAGAAGGACCTATCACCACTCAGAGGCTTATAGAAATTTTCAGTGAAACAGAAAAATGTTTATGATGAAGCACTTAGTAAGAAAAAAAAAGGAAATATGAGGAAGTATCTCAACTAGCTTTTAAAAGATGCATGGAAGTACAACAAAAAGGAAATACACTAAAATATTAACAATGGAGAGCGGAAGTTTGAGTGATTTTACTTTTCTGCTTTTAGGTACTCTATACTTTTTTGTATAAATAAATAAGAGGGGAAATACAGAAAGTTTAACATGAAAGAACCATAGCTTATATAAAGACGTCACGCTTGAAAAGATAATGTATGAACAAAATAGAAGTGTCTGATGCAGGACCTCCAAGAGCCAGTTAGTTTGCCCAGCTCCACTAGGGAAGACCGAAGCCAATGCATCAGACCTACATGACACTCAATATTAAAACATTGACTCTGCTTCTTTCANAATAAATAAGAGGGGAAATACAGAAAGTTTAACATGAAAGAACCATAGCTTATATAAAGACGTCACGCTTGAAAAGATAATATATGAACAAAATAGAAGTGTCTGATGCAGGACCTCCAAGAGCAAGTTAGTTTGCCAAGCTCCACTAGGGAAGACCGAAGCCAATGCATCAGACCTACATGACACTCAATATTAAAACATTGACTCTGCTCCTTTCATACTTCAATTTGATGTTTATCAATAAAAATTATGGTTTTAATTGGCTTTCTCATATAGTTTGATGAAATGCACTAGCTATACAAACATGTTTCTTATGTTATTCTAGTTCATACATTAGTCTCCTATGATCTGGTTGGTATGAGTCTGTTCTGGAACATTCAGTCAATTCTTGATGCCCTGATGAGATCACAGAGCTGAGGCCGGCCTGCTGAACTGCGGTCCTCACGCTGTACTCACCCCGCCACAGCCTCGGCAGTGACCTCTGCCCCCTGCCTCTCTGGCCACCTGGTAAATAAGAAATGCCTCCCATTTCATCTCATACTACATGGCATTTGATTCTGTGTTGACCACTTTGCCTTATGGACTTAGGAAGGGAGGTCTGGGGAGAAGGGACCAGAAACAGCAGTAGTAGTAAATCAGTATTTTACCTTCAGAGTATGGCTCTTTATCTGGGGTCCCCCATGCCTCGACAGACTCACAAAGCCCCTAAACTTATAAAATTTGCTATGTGCAGTCCTATGAACACTTTTAAGGGGGAACAGAGCCTGCACTGTTTTACTGACACCTCAAGTGGATCTGGAACCTGAAAGCCAAAAGTTGAAAACTGGGGGGAGAGATTGCAAGCTGACTAACCAGTGTGAAAGCTATTTCAGGGGTTTACCCACAAGAACACCCTCCCACCATTTGCCCCTCTCCTTCATTACAGCTCCTATATTAAGATCACAATCATAGAATTGGCCCCTCTGTTGCCTCTCCTTTCCAAGCTTTCTAAGACCTACCTTTTTTTTTTTAATTCTCAGGGGAAGGCAACATGGGAAACCAAGTGTCCAAACCTGAACCAAACGATAGTAAGTCTGCAACAGAACCCATTACTCTCCTTGATGCTGAGTTCAGATGGACTGGAATCACTGGACACTGTGCTGAAGGGTTGTCAGAGGATGGTATTTCTGAAGTTGGAAGAATCAGATGCAGGATCTAATGCCAAGAAGAGTGGAAATGGGAACCAGGGAGCACTATCTGATCCTCCAAATATGAGTAAAGGGAGGCTCTGTGCTCAGTCAACATTAGACCATCTTGGTACTTTGAGAGCCTGGCTCACTTCCCTTGAGTGTGACCATGCTCAGTCATTCAGTCGTGTCTGACTCTTTGCAACCCCATGGACTGTAGCCCGTCAGGCTCCTCTGTCCATGGGATTCTCCAGGCAAGAATACTGGAGTGGGTTGCCATTTCTTCCTCCATGGGGCTCTTCCTGACCCAGGAATTGAAGCAGTGTCTCCTGCTTTGGCAGCAGATTCTTTAGCATTGAGCTTCCAGGGAAGTCCCTACAACCAAGGCTGCCTTTGGCTAGTCACTGTTAATAGCTGCCCTAAAAAACAAATGAACCCAAAAAAGGCAGCAATTTCTAAGGTCATATTCCCCGGGACTTCAGGAAATGTTAGTTCTAGGTATCACTTTTGGTCTTTAACCCCTGGCCTTGAGATTCTCTGCTTAAGTCGCAGGGAGCATATGTCTCTAGGTCTCATTAAAATCTTTGAGAGAGAGCCCTGAAATGTCATTACAGGGACAAATGGGACTGCAGAAATAAGCTCCTGATGTAGTTTTCATGTCAAAAAGTACAGGCTTAAGAAACAATGTTACCTCCTCTTACAGAGCTGTAGCCCCATGGTTAGACTGCACTGGTTGCTTGGATAAGGGGGAGCACGTGGGGACCCTTGGGCTGGAGAAGATGTGGACGATGCACTAATCCCTTCTGTATTCTTTCACAGAGGGACCAGGCACCCACCCCACCACAGCCTTGGCAGCGACCTCTGCACCCTGCCTCTCTGGCCACCCCAGGTAAGCAAGAAATGCCTCCCATTTCATCTCATACCACATGGCATTTGATTCTGTGTTGACCACTTTGCCTTATGGACTTGGGGAGGGAGGTTTGGGGAGAAGGGACCAGAGTGTGGCTCTTTATTTGGGGTCCCCCATGCCTCGACAGACTCACAAAGCCCCTAAACTTATAAAATTTGCTATGTGCAGTCCTATGAACACTTTTAAGGGGGAACAGAGCCTGCAGCTTTTACTGACACCTCAAGTGGATCTGGAACCTGAAAGCCAAAAGTTGAAAACTGGGGGGAGAGATTGCAAGCTGACTAACCAGTGTGAAAGCTATTTCAGGGGTTTACCCATAGGTGGAAAGGGTCACCCTCTTGTCTTAAGGCCTTCAAAAAGTCCCATGGGTCATCTGCCCCCTTTCTTCACCAAAACAGCAAAGAACATTTGGTCTTAGCCTTTTTTGCTGGGGTTATACTGACACTGCTGCTGATGGCCTTTGTCTTCCTCATCATAAAGAGCTTCAGGAAATGTAAGTCTCCAAGAGCTGTGACAGCCCTTCTTTCTCTGCCATCGGGAACAGAGGTAGCTTTGAGGGGAGTAAATCAGACAGAGCCCACATTATCCACAGATTAAGGACCTGAACTCCTTCACTTCTCTCCTGGCCCTCTTCATCCTCCACCCTTCCCACCTCCAGCACCTCCCCGCTACCCTGTCCCTTCACCCAAGATTAAAGAAAGAAGCTTCTAATTCCTCCAGGCCCCATGGGTGAGACTTGTTCCTCTTCTTCCTGGCACTTGCAGCAGGTCATTCCAGTCCCCAGACCCTGGATCCTCCTTCAGATCATCCAGCCAAGGTAAGCCAGCCACTCTGTTTCCTGAACATGGAGGCCTGATGCCCTGGGACACTGGGCAACTGATTCTTCAAAGAGTTCTTCTGATCTCTGTGGGTCTTCTCTGACCCAAGCTTTCAAGTTGCTTTTAAATGTTACTTGCTTCTAAGAGACACCTTCCTCCAAATCAAAATGACTCATTCCTCCTCTTCCTTCCTCCTCTGCAGCTTTCATCCTCAGAGGAGGTCCTTACCTATGCCAGCATGATTTTCAAAGCCCCCAAAGAAAACGGCGATCACCTGACCGAGAGTGTACAGAATGCTGTATACTCGGATCCTGTTGTCTATGCTCAGGTTAAAGTGACAAACTCACCTTGCCTCTCCAGTGAGGCTTGAGTCCGGTTCCTTTTATCTCACCTCCATCTTCATCCATCATTTTCCATTTTAACAAATTCTGGACTACGACCAGATGAAACCACAGCTGGAGCTGTCTGGGTGTGCTCAGACAATGCTAGTCACCAGTTTGAAGACCAAGGGTCAATCTTTTCCTGGCCTGAGAAAAGATCTATGGCCCTCCCACTTGAACCAACAGCCTGTTAGACTGTTGAGAGCTGAGAGTACCTCCCCTGTCACCTTCTAAAAAGTGTGATACAGAGCTCACAGCACCAAGAGTGTTCCCTTGGCATCATTGATCTACTTGGGAAGAGTCAACCAAATGAACAATCCGGGTTGGATTACAAATAAAAGCAAACTCTGCAATGCTGACTCCTTCTCCATCATTGATGTGTCTTTCCCCATCACCTCTAGAGGTACAGAGCTCATCCACAGCCAGAAAAGCCTAATGAAAGTGGTGGTACTCTGGAACTAACTCAGGATCGATTGGGGTACACATCCCAAATTCTACCACTAACTAACGTCCTTCATTCATTGGGGCAAGTATGCTAAACTTTTGAAGCTTCAATTTCCTCATCTTGAAAAGAGAACTAATACATCTCCTAGTGTAAAAATAAATGAGATATCATTAAGTCCCTGTTGGATTAAAGCACTGTTCAAATGAGGATGTCCATCTCCTTGCTATAGCATAAGAGATATGCATAACAACAGTATAGGGGAACTGAAAACTGATCTAAATGTCAGCTCTCTCCCCTGCCAAATTCCAATGGGTAACCCCATAGATGGTCCTAGTAAAAATATCAGTAAGATTACTTTTTACTAGGTAAGTTTATTCTAAATTTCCTTTGTAAGCCATAAACAAGAAAGATCATTCATAAAAGTAAGCAAAAGATGGGAAGGCTGACCTGAACAGCTAACTGAAAGTACTGTTTTAAGAATGGCTAATTAAAACATGTTAATGGTTTATGAATGAAAAAGTAAAGGGACAAAATAGAAAGGCCAGAAACAGACCAAAAATTCCACAAGAGGAAATTTAGAGTATAATGAAGTTGGTATATCAAATCATTTGGGGAAAATTAGTTTATTCATAAATGGTGTTGAGAAAATTAGGTATTCATGAAAATGAAAATAAGATCAGATCTATATCTTACTCCTTTTTTCAAAATTCCAGATATGTCAAAAATTTAACTAAAAATATCATAAAAGTACTAGAAGTAAATATGGGAGAACTTTGGAAAACAGCATAGTGAAGTATGCCTTTAAATACATGACGCATGGTCAATAAAACTGAAGGGACTGATTAACTTAACTTACAAAGTACCGTTCAAAAGACAGATGGCAAGCTGGAAAAATACTTGCAGAGCATCTCATAGACAAAGGGCTGATTTTCTTAACATATATGAGTTCCTATAAATAAATCAATAAGAAAAAAATCAACAACTCAATAGAAAAGTAAAAGAATGGATAAGGTTAGGCTATTAGCAGAAAAGGAAATATAAATGGCTTCAAACATACAAAGAGATACTCAACTTTACTCTTTAAGATAAATCATAATTAGAACTATAATTAGATAATAACTTCTGTCAGTAAGATCCGCCAAATTCAAAAAGTTTGCTAACAAACTGGACAAGATTGTGGAGAACTAAAACACATATATACTACTGGTGGGAGAGTGAGTTGATACAACTACTATGAAAGGCATTTTGGCAACAGCTAACATTTTAAATTCTGTTTCAAAGAATGTATCATACTTAAACATGTGGAAGTCACCTATGTCATTTGAATTGCAGCATTCATCAAATAGACTAAAACTAAGTGGGACTTGCTATACTCTAAACGCTATTCTGAGTGCTTGGCATGTGTTCACGGAATCCCCACAAAACACCAGGAGGTTGCAGCAGTTATTATTCTCATTTTTGGTGCAGAAATGGAGGCACATGGAGGTCAAACAACTTGCCTGAGCTCACAGTCACACATGAATATTGAATCCATACCTGTATTTACATATGTTTAGTCTCTGGAAGAAACATCATTAATGGTTTTAATAATTGCTATTTTCTGGGGAGGGGAACCTAATAACTGAGGGACTGAGGGGCAGAGATGGGAAGAAGTATGTTTTCCTTTAAAAACCTTTTTTTGTAACTTTTAAAGTCCTTCATTTACCTTGTTGAAGATTTTCAGAGAGCCTGATACCTAGTGTTCCCATTCCCCACCTGAATTCTAGACCAAGTGAGAAATAAGAGGACTTGGCAGACAGAGATCAAAGCAGCATCTTTATTACAAACATAGGAAAATATAAGCATAAACCCATAGCTGCAGAACCCTGAACTCCCGCGCACTAGGGCAAGTCCCTGCCCCTCCCCACAACCCAAACGGCAGCTCAACTGCCCTCAGGAGTTGCGAAAGATACCGTGTGCTCTTGAAATCTGCACCCAAGGAATTAAAAAAGGAAGGGGAAGGGCAGAGCAGTCCCTTCTGGTTCCTACTCCCAGACTCAAGAGACAAATCACTCCACTCTGTCGGGGCATCCCTCACTAAGGAGGGCCCACCAAGGGAGCTCAGTCCACGGGGAGGAAAGCTGCTTCTGCAAATCTCTATTCAAAATACATTAAGTAATATTTTTGAGAATCAAGGTAAGAAAATTAAGGTTCAAAGAGATGAAATAATTTACCCAGTGTCTCCCAGCTAGTAAGCAGCAGAACAAAATTTAAACCCTCTGACTTCAAATTCCTTGCTTCTGGCCTCCGCCGCAAGCTGTCCCAGACCCCATTCAGTGGCAGAGAAGCTAGAAAGGTCAAGTTAGATGATCTGTTCTAGGGAGTATGTTCACTCTCAGATGGAGCAGCTGCTCCTGACAGCTGGATTTTGAGGGGAAGACAGAGGAAGTGAGAGTTGATAAAAGAAGGGCTCCCTCTGTGGAAGCGTCTGCCTGCGAATCCCTGGATAGGGAAGATCCCCTGGAGAAGGAAATGGCAACCCACTCCAGTGCTCTTGCCTGGAGAATCCCACGGACGGCGGAGCCTGGTAGGCTACAGTCCACGGGGTCGCAAAGAGTCGGACACGACTTTGCGACTTCACTTTCACTCCCTCTGTGGAGAGTAGGTTTAGGGAAATAGTCTTGGGAAGATATGGCAGTGCCGCAGCGCGGTCGGCCGCACGAGGGCAGCAGAGCGCCAGGAATGCCCTCCTCTCCCGCGCTGGCTGTGTCGGTAGGGGAGGACCCAGTCTCACCTGAAACTGAGCCGACTTCAAACAATTCTACCAACCCTGAAGTTAGAAGCCACATCAGCTTTCCAGTTCAGGGCCAGTACCTTATGAACAGCTTGCAAGAAGATGTATAACCAGCGTCCTATGGCCACCCAATACATGAAACGTCAGATTAATTCCTCTTCCCTGTTTTGTTGAAACTTCCTAATTTTAACAGCACAACCCTGCATTTACAAAGTCTTGATTTTTTTTCGTCTCCCTATCATGAAAAGTGGCACACAACTAGCCTTGCTGAAAGACGAAATGAGTAAATAATTGACCACAGGTTCAAGAAGTCTTTGGTATGTAAGGGGAGAAAACAGGCTGTGAACTCAACCGTGGAACCAGAACCAACCTGTAGGATTCCCAAAGGAAACAGTTATCCAGATAGGTAAGTGTGCATCTTCCAAGATGTCTATGGATGTCTTCATCTGTCGTGGAAAACTGATGCCTGCTCTCTTGCCTTGTGTAGCAGGATGTCCTAACCCACCCAGCCAAGGATGGATTAAAGTGAAAGTGAAGTCACTTAGTCATGTCCAACTCTTTGCAACCCAATGGACAGTAGCCTGTACCAGGCTCCTCCATCCATGGGATTTTCAAGAGTACTGGAGTGGGTTGCCATTTCCTTCTACAGGGAATCTTCCCAACCCAAGGATCAAACCCAGGTCTCCCGCATTGTAGACAGACGCTTTACTGTCTGAGCCACCAGGGAAGTCCCAAGGATGGATTGCTGTTTGCAAAACCGGTGGGCTAGTGGCTTCTTTGTGCAAATTCAACACATGGCCACAGGGGGAAGATTCAGACTTTTGATGCTCTTTGATCTGGGACTGAGGAGGGAAGGGACTGGCTGAGTGGATGTACAGAGTGGCAGGAATGGGGTCCCCCTCCCTGCTCTTCCCATCAGCCTGCTTGTTGAGTAGCTTTGGGTTCCCTACCTATGCAGAGAGGGCTTAGGGCTGAAGGAACTGTGTTCTTAAAAGACTCTGTGAGAGCCTGGACCTAAATGCGCAGGTGTATATAGAAACCTGCCCCAGGCCTGCCCAGACGGGACGCCACTGAGTGTCCTGAGCATGGAGACTGGCCAAAACCCTCTCAGGAGGGACTGGAAGAGGAGGGGTTTATGAGGGCAGCAGAAGCAGTGGGGAGATTCCAGGGTCTGAAAAGCAGGAGACACACTCTAGGGAGAGAGAGGTAGATGTGCAGGTGGAAGCTAAGAGTGTAGGTGTAATCCTGGCATTCGTGACAATATCACCTCGCTTACACCCACAACTACTGATGCCCTCGTCTCGATCTGTTTCCTGATGTGAATGAATATTTCTCTTATCACACTTTGGTTTCTTACTGATCAGAAGTAGTGTCCATTCTGTCTGGTGGCAGTTTCCCAGACAGTTTCCCAAACTGGTGGCCGTTTCCCAGTCTTTGAGCCAAGAGACTCTGAGAACCCCTGATGTAGCCTCTCTCCCTTTCTTTGGGTAGAACAGCATGGAATACTAATTCGGAAGTAAACTGCAATATTATACTTTAAAACAAACTTTTCTAGAAATACTTTCCCAGTGATATCCTGAGAGAAGTTAGTCATACCTTGGAGTTCATTCAACACTGGGTCAGAAATTTATTGGCTAAGGAATACAGCAGAAGTGATCTTCTGCCCCCCTGATCGAGATCTGGCCCTCTTCTTCACTTTTGACTAGCTGGGTGCGTGAGAACTAAGATCTTGAGATGTTATCTGACCGTGGTGTTGCTCAGGAGTGGCTGAGCACAACCCCCTGACTGGCTCTGTTCTTACCTATCTGCAGATGATCGTTGGCGAGGTTAGAGGGGCCTTCAGAACACCTGAGATCAGAACCAGTCCCCAAGTTGTGGGCCAGTTGTCATGGTGATTCTATTGTAGCATCATTTTATTTATGAACTTAATAAAAGAAATCTTCAGCCCCATCTGTTCAGTATGAGCCATTGCCTTTGGAGTCAGGACACGTGGAAGGGACTTCAAAGCGTTGTCTGCTTTGTTGGAAATAGAAAAGGAGAATTGAATTGAGATTTATTGCCTACCTCTGCTGGGTGTTTTCTGCAGCAAAAGTGGGAAACTCGGTCATAGGGGCTTCACAGGGGCCCAACACCAAAGTTTGTTTTCAGAGCAAAAATCAGATGTCATAATTTAAAGGTCATCAGCTAGTTGGTAGCAAAGCTTGGCACGTGGGGCCTGCATTCAACTCTGACCAAGGTCTGGTGACACCAATGCTGCTGACTCCTTCAGAGCCTGGAAGAGACCCTGACCCAGGCTGCACGTTCCCATTGCCTGAGTGTGAGGGAGCTCGCCATGGCTAAACCAGATTGCACAGTGCTCTGCTAGATAAGAATCCGGGTTGGGTTCCTTTGCCTCAGCTTTCATAGCACCATGCATCTCTCCTTTAGAGTACTTACAGTTGATAATTTCACGTGTGTGTGTGTGTGAGCGTGTGTCTGAGATGGTTTGCCTACCTCCCACTCTACATTATAAGCTCCGTGAGGACAGATGCTATTTCTTTGACTCAGCTGTGTATTCCAGAATCTGGTATGGTCATTGTTTATTGAATGACTGAATGAGTGAATGAAAAAATCCTAGGAAGAATGAGGTCGTCAACTTATACAGAGGTAAACAGACAAGTAATAAGTTGCCCTAGGTCATGCCTTAAAGAAGTGAAAATGGTTTCTGCAAAAACCTAGACTCCAATTGTGTCCCAAAGGGAGTGTGTGTGTGCTTAGTCACTCAATTATACCCAACTCTATTTGACCCCATGGACTGTAGCCCAACTCCAATACACTGGCCACCTGATGTGAAGAACTGACTCATTGGAAAAGATCCTGATGCTGGGAAAGATTGAGGTGGGAGAAGAAGCAGATGACAGAGGATGAAATGGTTGGATGGCATCACCAACTCAATGGATATGAGTTTGAGTAAATTCTGGGAGTTGGTGATGGACAGGGAGGCGTGGTGTGCTGTGGTCCACGGGGTTGCAAAGAGTCAGACACGACAGAGCAACTGAACTGAACTGGACTGTAGCCCATCAGGCTTCTCCACCCATGGGATTCTCCAGGAAGAATACTGGAGTGGGTAGCCATTTCCTTCTCCAGGGGATCTTCCCAACCCAGGGATTAAAACCCAGGTCTCCTGCATTGCAGGCAGATCCTTTACTAAGACCCCTGGGAAGCCCCCCAAACGGTGTGATCTTGGGCAAAACCAAGCAAGATGTTGCTTTGTCTATATCCCACACCTCCACAGCTCTTAGATGGCAAAAAGCCAGGAATGCCATGGGAGCCACTGTTTGGAATTCTTAGAGCTCCTGCTCTGGCCCCGGAGCCAAATTATCTCCAAGCTTTGGGTTTCAGATTTGTCTGACTGTAGACCCTTGTGTTTCATTAACAGATGTTTCTGGTTTGTTTGCGTTCTCTCATTCTCTAAAATGTTGTTTTCTACATTTCCATACCCAGAGGAGGTTGGAGTCTGTCTTATAGTTATGCCCACAGTTTCTCCCTTGCCCAAGGTATTTTTGTGGCTTCTGAGCATAAAAACAAACAAAAACCTATTAGCCAACTAGTGGCACTTGGGTCTGATGCTGTCTCTACCCTGCGTCCACTTGAGAGGTTAGCTGATTCCCCATCTGGTGGCCTTGGGGATTCTGGCTTCTCTGAAGCAGCCCCACAGGAAAGATGGGCATATCTATACACCCTCTCTGAACACAGTTCCTATGTTTAGGAGCAGGGGACCCTACAGGTCAGGGAGCAGTGGGTATGAAACCCAAGACAGAAGAGTCGAGGAAGGAACTTACCAGCGGCGTGGGGATCGCAGAAGCTTGGCTGGTTTTCTGGTTTCTTATTAGGCCTTTACCTGCAATCGCCCAAGGGAAGAAGGAGGCACAAAGCTTAAGGGCCACTCCTCCCATGGTTCGAGGCCAGGCCTGAGGCCTTTGGGCTTGTTCTTTCCCACTGCCAACCACTCTCAGCCCTTCTTCTCAAGGAGACCTCTCTACGCCTGCTTGCCCAAGTGCCCCAGAAGTTCCCCAGGGTCGCAGTCCCCCTCCTCCCTGATCTGCACAGGCCTCCACAGTGCTCTCTGCCACCTCTCAGGGTGCCTTTGTGGCCATGAAACAGAATTGCCCTCAGCCCGTGGGCAGGCTGCTTGGGAATCCGGGGGCCCAGGCAATAGGAGGAGGGTCACATTCACCCATTTGAGAACTGTTCCTTGATCCCGTTCATTTTCCTCAATTTCCACCACCCCTGCCCCAAACTTCTACCTACCCGTTCTGTTTCTTTGGTTTCTCCTCCTTCGGGACAAACGACTGAATATGGAGATAAGCCCTAAACCCGTGATCAGTATGCAAATGATGAGAATGGACATCCTGGAAGGAATCACAGACAGTATCCATATCCCTTGGAAGAAACCACGTTTAGGTTCTCTGCTCAGGATCCCCTTTCCTGGGACCCATCCCTTCTCCCAGCCCCTGCTCCCACCAAGTTCCAGCAGCCCCTGGAAACCAGATTCTTTTAGAGCACCCATCTGCTCCAGATCACACATGATCACACATGATTGGACCTGGGGTGGCAGTCTGACACCAAGCCAGGCCCAGCCCCCTCCTCGGAGACTAACAGGGGAGTCTGAGCTTGCGGTCTTAGGCTGGGGGAACAGGGGGAAAAGAGACTCAGCAGCTACTAGTGGACTATCTTCTCCCAAGGCAGAAAAAAAAAAAAAAAAAAGAAATATAAGAGGGCAATAGGGAGAGAGAAGCAGCAAACACGCAAAAGTGAAGCAGACTGAAGACAGAGCTAAATCCTAATGATGCTCCCCATTTCTGAGGACGGCCACACCTCTGACCCTGCATTTCTGCAGACACTGCTTTCTCCTTATGATGAAATCTCCGTTTTGATCAAAGTAGCCAGAGGGCATTTTTGCTGTTTGCAATCAAGAGTCCTAAACTGTATTCTTTCAAAAGAAAGCAAAAAGAGGAGAAACAATACGCAGCTGGAAAGTAGAGGGTGCAAACCCACGGCCATGTTGCATTGTTATTGCCCACCCGAAGTCCACTTGTCCCCTAAAGTTGCTCACCTGGAGTGATCTGCCTTGTGGACAACCTTGGAAGCCCTGCAGCTTCTGTTCTTGTTGCCCGATAGGTCTGTGTCAGAAAGGATTTGTTGAGAGTCAAATAAGGCCCAACCTCAGGCCCTTCCTTTGCCTTCTGCATCTCTGCACCTCTGCACCTCTGCCTACCCTTCTCTCAATCTCCAGAGAGTGAGTGCCCTGAGGGAATACTGGGTTACATTCACCTACACAGGGCAGAGTGAGTGAAAGTCACTCAGTCGTGTCCGATTCTTTGCAACCCCATGGACTATACAGTCCATGGAATTCTCCAGGCCAGAATACTGGAGTGGGTAGCTGTTCCCTTCTACAGATCTTCCCAACCCAGGGATTGAACCCAAGTCTCCCACATTGCAGGTGGATTCTTTTATAGCTGAGCCCCCAGAGAGGCCCAAGAATACTGGAATGGGTAGCCTATCCCTCCTCCAGAGGATCTTTCTGACCCAGTAATCAAACCGGAGTCTCTTGCATTGCTTGCAGATTCTTTACCAACTGAGCTATCAGGAAAGCCCGCACAAGACAGAAGGCGGATGGAACAAGCAAGGGCTGAAATCCAGCCCATACATTATTTGCCAAACCAGGTACCCTACCATTGAATTCCATGCACTGGGTGGAAGGGCACCTTTTCCAGATTTGCACAAAGGATCTATGTTGACTAAATATGGCTCTTGGTTAGAGGCTGACAGCTATGAGAGGGAACTGTCAGAAGCACCAGAGTGCCAGTCCTGTCCTTAAGGAACTGATCAGTAGGCAACATAACTGCCACGTTGTGTTTCTGACACCTATCAAAACCCAGCAAGAGAAGGGCCACTACAGTCACCCGCCTTGCCCGCTGTGAGATCAGAGGATGGGGTGTGTCTGTGTTCCATTTAAACTGAGGAGCTCATCTAGGTGGGACTTCTCTCATCCTGAGCCTAACACTCAGGACAGACTACAACACGTAAGTAAAAGCAGAACCACGCGAAGTAGAGACCCGGTAGATGCGAAGGACGTCACACTTTCAGTAACATGTGTGCCGGACAAGTTACCAACTGGGCAAATAAGAGCAAGGCTCTCCAGTACCAGGAGAAGGCCTCCCCGAGCCTCCCTTGTGCCCTTTGCTATGTTTTCCTCCTGGCATTGTCCTCTGATGAAGCTAGAAAAGCATTTCCCTTCTGACTTTTATTAATTAATTTATTTTTGCCTGGGCTGGGTCTTCACTGCTGTGAGGACTCTTCTCTAATTGCGGCAAGCGGGGGCTACTCTTATTTGAGGTGCATGGGCCTCTCATTGCAGTGGCTTCTCTTGTTGCAGAGCACTGGCTTCAGGGCTCATGGGCTTAAGTAGCTGCGATGCCAGGTCCATGGTTGGTGGGATCTTCCTAGACCAGGGATCAAACCCGTCTCCTGCATTGGCAGGCAGATTCTTATCCACTGAGCCACCAGGGAGCCCAAGACATTCCTTCTAGAAATGGAAATAAGGAGAAGCCACAGGAGGGGGAATAAAAAAAGAAGGGAAAAAAGATAGAGCAATGTGCCTGAAAGAGGTTTTCTGGTGTAAAGGGAGGTTTTCAACCTTGGACAGAAGGACTTTGGGGAGCAAATGGAGCCCCTATCCCTTCTGCCTGGCCCAAAGGAGCAACATACTGGCTTAGACAGACTTGCCCCTCCAGGCTGCTCCACCCACACCCTTCCAGCTGCCTCCAGGAGCAAAGTGTACTCCTTAAAAGAAAGCATTGACCTCTTGGACCATATTTATCTCACTTAAAATGATTTAAGTGCACAATTTTTGAGGGTGCTTGCCCTGGTGCCTGTGTGCTTGCTAAGTCACTTCAGTCATGTCCAACTCTTTGTGATGCTATGGACTATAGCCTACCAGGCTCCTCTGTCCATGAGATCCTCCAGGCAAGAATACTGGAGTGGGCTGCCATTCCCTTCTCCAGGGGATCTTCCAGATTTGCATGGAAATCGAGCCTGCGGTTGTTACGTCTCCTGCGTTGGCAGGCGGGTTCTTTACCACTCGTGCCACCTGGGAAGCCCGGCCAGGTACTTAGTCCCCTTTTTACAGCCTCAGCCACCTCTCAAGAAGTGAATATTCAAGATTCTCATTCACAAGGCAAAGTTCTCACACCGGTGAGCCGCCCAAATCAGATGGCTGTGAGGGGAGACAGGTCCTTAAGAGCACCCTGGGGCCCAGGCACCCTCCTCTTCCCACAGATTCCCAGTTAATCGTCAGCACCATCAGCAGCCACCCACCTCTGGAGGGAGGGAGGGACCAGGTTAACCCAGAGAACCGAGCTGGTGCTCAATGAGTATTTACCTCACCAGCTCCCACCACCACCGTGGGTCATCCCCAGCTAGACCCACAGCAGGTTCCTTACCTTGCCTGGACCAGAAATTGTTGGTGATGGCTCTTCTGTCATCAGTCACAACCAGCTCTGTAAAGTCCATGTCATCTCTGGCAAAGTCACGCTGGATGCCACACCAGTACCAGCCCGTATCCTCCTTGGTCAGGC
Organism: Raphicerus campestris; assembly: GCA_006410735.1. NCBI lineage: Eukaryota > Metazoa > Chordata > Mammalia > Artiodactyla > Bovidae > Raphicerus > Raphicerus campestris. The sequence continues at coordinate 13,146 of SJYW01029150.1, read as the reverse complement.
AGGACACAGTGACAATGAGTTGGTTTCCTGTGTCCCTCAGGGCCACGCGGTCAGTGCTGTTGGGTGTGAAGGCAATGATGTTGCAGTAGTCCCGGAAATAGCCTCGGCACCAGTACTTGGGGTGGTCCTTATAGTGGGTGTCATAGTTGCAGATGGCGGAAGCTGTGTCCAGCACAAAGCTTTCCTTGACCTTCTCGTCCATGACCATGGCATCTGTGAAAACACACGCAGACACACACTGTCGTTCTTTTAAACACATCTCAGCCCCTGTACCCTGGAGGAAAATTAGTGAAAGCACTGGAGGCAGATTTTTGCCTGTTTGGGGGTTGGCAACTAACTGTTAAGAGGTTGAACAGTGTTCCCCTGAAATTTATATGTTGAAGTGGTAACCACCCAGTGCTTTTTTTAAAAATCGTATTTATTTATTTTTGGCTGTGCTGGGTCTTCATTGCTGCATGTGGACTTTCTCTAGCTGCAGTGAGCGGGGGCTGCTCTCTATTGAGGTGCTCGGGCCTCTCACTGTGGTGGTTTCCCTTGTCATGGAGCACGGGCTTTAGGGCATGCAGGCTTCAGCCGGTCCAACTCCCAGGCTCTAGAGCACAGGCTCAGTAGAAGCTGCATTGCGTCACAGCATTTGGGACCTTCCCAGATGGGGGACTGAGCCCGTGTCTCCTGCATTCGCGAGTGGATTCTTAACCACTGAGCCACCATGGAAGCCCCACTCGGTACTTTAGAATGTGACTGTATGTGGATTTAGAACCTTTAACGAGGTAATGAAGTTAAAGTAGGGTCATTAGAATAGACCCCAATCCAATCTGGCTGGTGTCCTAATAGAAAAGGAGATCAGGACACAGACAACAGAGGGATGACTGTGAGGACACTGAGAAGGTGGTCCCCTGCAAGCCAAGGAGAGAGACCTCAGGAGAAACCAAACCTGCTGACAGCTTGATCTTGGACTTTAGCCTCCATCACTGTAAGGAAACAAACGTCTATTGTTACAGCCACACAGTCTGGGTTTATTACAGGAGGCCTAACTTGGAGAAGGAAATGGCAACCCACTCTAATGTTCTTGCCTGGAGAATCCTAGGGACGGGGGAGCCTGGTGGGCTGCCATCTCTGGGGTTGCACAGAGTCGGACACGACTGAAGCTACTTAGCAGCAGCAGCAAACTAACACAGCAAACCTGGAGAAGAAATTTTTCCCTAGCAGGTAGAATACATATGCCCCTCTGAAAGGCTTCAGGAGGCCACTCATGTTGTTTGGGGGGAGGGTTGAAGAGCCTGAGGCTTACTGTTAGAAGGTTCCCTGCACCTAGCTCCCGCTCCCTGCCCCACTTCACCTTGGCACCCTTGAAAGGAAAGTAAGGAGGTTTGAGACAGAAACAAACTCACAGACATAGGAAACACTACAGTTACCAAAAGGGAGAAAAAAATTAGGAGTTTGGAAACAAACTCACAGACATAGGAAACACTACAGTTACCAAAAGGGAGAAAAAAATTAGGAGTTTGGAACTAACGGATACACACTAGTATACATAAACAGCTAAACAAAGTCCTATTGCATAGTACAAAGAATTATATTCAGTATCTTGTAATAACCTATAATGAAAAAGAATCTGAAAAAAAATGTGTGTATGTGTTCACTTAGTTGCTCAGTTGTGTCCAGCTCTTTGTGACCCCATGGACTATAATCCACCAGGCTTCTCTGTCCATGGAATTCTCCAGGAAAGAATACTGGAGTGGGTTGCCACGCCCGCTTCCAGGCGATCTTCCCAACCCAGGGATCAAACCGGCAGCTCCTAAATTGCATGCAGATTCTTTACTGCTGAGCCACCAGGGAAGCCCCAAATCAACTGTACTTCAATTAAAAAAAATTTTTTAATTTAGAAAAATAAAAAGTAAGGCAGTTTTGAGGCTTCTGCTGGCTGTCCAGGACTGAAGACAGAGGCGTCCGTTTCTGCTCTATCCTCAGGGGCTAAGAACTTCATGTTTCCTCTGTGCCAGACCGATGTGGGCACCTCTGTCATCTCAAGATGTTGCATAAAAAGGAAGTCATACAGGCCTCATCCAGCTTGACGGTGGCTGGGGGAGTGTTTGACCAAGGAGATGAGATGGCTAAGAGAGCCCAGCCCTCCCTTAGCCTTCCAGATGTGCATTGGGGGCCCTCCGTGCCACCTCCAGAATAGCCTGCAGTGGGTGTGACCAGCCCACAAAGCAGACTCATGTCTTGATGTCACTTGATAGGTTATGATATTATGTTCTCATATGGACTCCATGAGAAAGATCACGCGATAATTAGTCTACCAACCTGGCTGCTGACCCAGAGAGAGATGCAGTAACTTCAGAGATCACAAGGCTGGAGGAGGGCAGAGCTGGGGGCAGCCTGGTCCACTGACCTTCTCATCTTTGGGGTCAGGCATGTGCAGAAAGAGGGAAGTCCCATCCTCATATATCAGCACAAGTGTTTTTAAAGGAAGAAAGGGAAAGGGAAGGGGAACTTAAACTGAGAATACGCAGCCCTCATTTTAGCTGAGGGTTTCAAATTCCCCGCAACCCTTTTATCAGATTGAAGAACAAGGACTAATTTGGACAAGATGTATTCTTTCACTGCCTTTTATTTTCCCGTCCAGCTCCTTCAGAGGCTTGCACTTATTAATAAGCAGGAACTCCAGCTAGGAAAGGAAAAGCACTAAGTTTAGGGTTAGGATGAACAGCCTCTGGGAAGCTTGGAGACCTGGAGATGATCCTTCCCCATCTCTTACCTGAAAAGACAGTCAAAGAGAGCAGAATGAAGAGCCTCATGACTGGANTTTTTAATTTAGAAAAATAAAAAGTAAGGCAGTTTTGAGGCTTCTGCTGGCTGTCCAGGACTGAAGACAGAGGCGTCCGTTTCTGCTCTATCCTCAGGGGCTAAGAACTTCATGTTTCCTCTGTGCCAGACCGATGTGGGCACCTCTGTCATCTCAAGATGTTGCATAAAAAGGAAGTCATACAGGCCTCATCCAGCTTGACGGTGGCTGGGGGAGTGTTTGACCAAGGAGATGAGATGGCTAAGAGAGCCCAGCCCTCCCTTAGCCTTCCAGATGTGCATTGGGGGCCCTCCGTGCCACCTCCAGAATAGCCTGCAGTGGGTGTGACCAGCCCACAAAGCAGACTCGTGTCTTGATGTCACTTGATAGGTTATGATATTATGTTCTCATATGGACTCCATGAGAAAGATCACGCGATAATTAGTCTACCAACCTGGCTGCTGACCCAGAGAGAGATGCAGTAACTTCAGAGATCACAAGGCTGGAGGAGGGCAGAGCTGGGGGCAGCCTGGTCCACTGACCTTCTCATCTTTGGGGTCAGGCATGTGCAGAAAGAGGGAAGTCCCATCCTCATATATCAGCACAAGTGTTTTTAAAGGAAGAAAGGGAAAGGGAAGGGGAACTTAAACTGAGAATACGCAGCCCTCATTTTAGCTGAGGGTTTCAAATTCCCCGCAACCCTTTTATCAGATTGAAGAACAAGGACTAATTTGGACAAGATGTATTCTTTCACTGCCTTTTATTTTCCCGTCCAGCTCCTTCAGAGGCTTGCACTTATTAATAAGCAGGAACTCCAGCTAGGAAAGGAAAAGCACTAAGTTTAGGGTTAGGATGAACAGCCTCTGGGAAGCTTGGAGGCCTGGAGATGATCCTTCCCCATCTCTTACCTGAAAAGACAGTCAAAGAGAGCAGAATGAAGAGCCTCATGACTGGAAAGAAGTGAATCTTCAACTGGGATGACCAGATGGACCCAGGGGCCTTAGGAATCCTGGATCTGTTTAAGGGAAACAGATATCTTTGAGTTGAAGATGCTTTTATCCTGTTTGGAGAGACCAGGGAAAAGAAGGACCAACCAGTTAATCCAAGAAGTGCCACTATGTACAAGTATCCCCGCTGTGCACTGCACCAGGGTGCTTCAGCAGAGGGAAGCCATTTGCAGACATAAACTTACTTACAGAGTAAAATGATAACATTCTGGGCTTCCTGGTAGAGCCCAAAACCCAGAAGAGCTCTCCCTGCTGGATACGTCTGCTCTGGCACACCAGGCACACTCAGAAGGGCACATGAATCGAAACCATCACTGGCACACCTTCGTCTATGCAGCTGTGCCCTGTTCTGCACAGTGGTCCAGGTACCATCCAAGGTCAGGCCTCTTTGTCTTGTTCAGCACTCTTGGAGGCCCAATTCCTGTTTAGCTGAGAGGAAGACCAATAAGGAGATTCATAACTATCCTGCCTTCCAGAACACTGTAGCCTCATCCAGGGAACGTGGCTAGAGGGTAGAGCCTGAAGCAGACATGTGGCAACCGGAGCATGTGAGCAGGTGCAAGTGTGGGTTCTGGGGAATCAAGAGCCAGGCTGCAGCCTACAGACATCTTGAAAGCCTTTTTGGGATACATCAAGGCTGTCCATGCGATAGATGCTTCCCCTGATTCCACATGGGACCCATATGGTCTGGCTACTGATCTTTAAAGTTTGAATTATGGAACCATGCTCAGGTGAATTTAAGCTGAATGCTTATGTATCACACCCAGAGCTAGCACTGCTCTTCAAGGGCTGGATGTGGTGATTGTCCAGGTTTTCAATAATGTCTGCTCCTGAGCAAGGAGAGCCTTTCTCTAATCACACCAAGTCAGCATTGGGCCAGCAGCTTAAGTGAGAATGAAAGAAAAGTAAATATTGTTACACTTTTTCCAGAGGTGATAATGACATTGTCATAGCCAGCCTCTCAGATGGCTCCTGATATACATGCCACTGTGACTCCCTCCAGACTTGAATCAGGGCTGGCCCAGGTGATCAATAAAATACGGCAGAAGTGATGGCATATGGCTTCCAAGGCTAGATCATAAAAGATACGCAGCTTCCACCACAGAGGTTGTACTGCTTTCTTTCTTTCTTTCAGAAGTCAGCTGCCATGGTGTGGGGACTCTCAAGTGGAACTGTGGAAAGGCCATAAGGAGAGGAACCAGCTTGCTAGACATGGACGACCCGCGTTGAAAGTAAATCCCCCAGCACCATCAAACCTCCAGATGAACGCAGACCCAGCAACTTTGTGAGAGACCTCAGGCATGACCTGCCCAACCAAGATGCTCCTGAATTCCTGACCCATCAAAATCACAAGAGATAATAAAGAATTATCATGTTAAGCCTCTAAGTTTGGGGGTGTTTCATTAAATCACAATCAATAATTGATATTGTGGGGTTTTTTTTAAGTAGGCCTTTATCTCTGAGAAAACCCACAAGTAAAACATTCAGAATTGCTCAGAGCTCATACTGTGAAACCAAAGAAAGTGCTAACCAAAGAAGACTGAGCATAGATATCAGGAAAATACCTAAGACATGAAAAAGTAACATTCTAAGGCAATGACAGGCTCAGAGTGCAGAAAATAAACAGATGCATCTATTAGCATTCTGACTATTATTTGGTGTAATTAGTTCTATTACTCCCTCTTAGGGGGAGAATTAATTTTCACTCTATTTGATATGTAAATAAGAAAGTAAACAGGTAATAATTTTAAAAATACAAACCAAAATGCTTACAGATGAAATAATTTGGTGTCCAAAATTTCAAAATAATCAGGTCAAGTGGGGAGGGGCTAGTAATGAAACAAGGTTGGCTGTGAGCCGATCATTATTAAAGCAAGATAATAGTTATACGAGCCTTTGCTATTCTAGTCTCTCCACTGTTGTATGTTTGAAATTTTTCATAATAGAAAGTAAAAAGCAAGAAAACAAGCAAAACATTGACACAGATATTACTGGCCTCACTTTAAAAATAAGAAAAGTTGAGGCTTAGTTTAAATAAGGCTAAGTTTAAATTCATACAGCTACTATAGCCACCATGCCTCTAAGTCGCTTCAGTCGTGTTTGACTCTGTGCGACCCCATAGACGGCAGCCCACCAGGCTCCTCCGTCCCTGGGATTCTCCAGGCAAGAACACTGGAGTGGGTTGCCATTTCCTTCTCCAACGCAGGAAAGTGAAAAGTGAAAGTGAAGTCGCTCAGTCGTGTCCAACTCTTTGTGACCCCATGGACTGCAGCCCACCAGGCTCCTCCGTCCATGGGATTTTCCAGGCAAGAGTACTGGGCTGCCGTTGCCTTCTCCATAGCCACCATGAGCACCAATGAGCTAATGCTAAATCTGAAAGAAAAAACTGCTGTCCATCACTTGACTATGCTTCCTCAGTAGTAACAAGACTGCAAAACTGTAGAGCACTTCAGAGATTACAAAGAGACTTTACATATGCCATGTCCACCGAGTGGCCGGGGCAAGATGCAACCCGACTTTTCTCATTCCCATCATACCCATTATAGTAACTAGGGCAGAGTTTCTGTGGAAAATGTGCATTTAGTTCTAAGAAACAGAAGGTACAAGTGGACCATGGCCAAACCATATATAAAAATAGAAGTCTGGCCCACAACCAGCCCAGGAAACCAGCCCCTTATCTATAGTAACTGGCCCAGGAAGCCAGCCTGATGTAAACCAGACGGATCGGAAGTCAGACCATTATTTCTAGTAACAATCCAGCCAAACAATGATCCCTGTAACAACTGGCCCCGCATGGCCAGAGCTAAATGAATAACTGACAGTATCCCTAAGTTTTGTCCTGCTTCCAACTAAAGACCAACCCTAACTCACCACGCAGGATGCCCCACTGCTAGTCAGCCCACTGCAGTCTCCCCAAACCAACGGTCTCTACTCAGCGTGCACCTGAAGCCTTCTTTCTTCCACTAGAAACCATCCCACTCTTCTCCTGCCTTTGAGACTCTGTCAGAGAGCAACGGGCAATGGTTTCCTGGTGGCTCAGAGGCTAAGGGATCTTCCTGCAATACAGGGGACCTGGGTTCGATCCCTGGGTTGGGAAGATCCCCTGGAAAAGGGAATAGCTACCCGCTCTGGTATTCTTACTCATGGGGTCGCAAAGAGTCAGACACGGCCAAGTGACTAAATCTTAGTGGCTGACTCCTTCTCTCTAGAAAGCTCAGAATAAATAGCCTTCATTTGTTCTCATTTTGTTGGCCTTCACTAATTTCTACTGTTAGTAAAAAGATAAAAATCAGGTAAATAAGTCAGCTACTGAACATCTACATTTTGTCCAGTGAATCTGTGTGGAGGAGGAGGAGGAGGCAAACCCTGATCTTGTCTGGGTGGTCTCTTCACTTTATTCCTTTAAAATGAAAGCCACCTTTGACAATGTTTAGCTGAAGGGAGGAGCCAGGAGACAGACACGGGGAAACTCCTGTGACGCTAATCTTTAAACCTGAAACCAGGGTGGTTCTCACTACCTCTAGGCCAACTCTTCACCAGTGAGTCTTGCTTCATCTTTTTTGAGTACACGCCCAAATATACTTTACTGAAAGGCCTCTTCTGGACTGGGAGAGCCCCTGAGCTCAAGAGATTCTCACTGACTCCCAAGATATGACTTCCTACAAGCCTTCAGTGGGTTTGGCAAGTAAGCAGTGAATATCAGAAAGGAAAAAAGAGAGAAGGAGGGGAGGAAGAAAAAGAGAAATTAAGGTTTTTCTGAAACTCAGGAGCTGCAGCTTTTCTGATGACACCAAATGACTCAGGGCAGACTGCTGCCTTCTTTTGAGAGAAACAGTTCCTTTAAATCAAGTCTTCCAAAAAAGGCATAGGTCAAATTTTGCTACAGCAACTGGGTCAGAGGCTGAGATCTAACCAGCATGTCCCTCAAGTCTCAAATTGGGCAAAGGTGAGTTGTTGGCAGACCAGTGTGCCAGGAATACCCATCGCCCCCAAGTAAACTCAAGGCCTCATCCTGGAGGAGCATTTTCACTAAACCATAACAATTAATTCAGGGGGAAAAGGCTGAAATCAAACAAAGGGATACCATTAAGAAAAAATTGGAGGTGGCAGAGACTTGCTTTTTTGAAACAAAAAAGATCCCCCAAAACATTTGATGGGGAGCTTGTCGGGAACAAAGCCCGTTCTATATCCAGGGACCCTCAGGAATGGGGGTGGGCATTCCAGTCTTCTTCCTCTAACACAGGAGTGTGAATGGTACCAGGAAGTAGGTGAGTGGGCTGACCAGCTGGGTTTGGCATTAGGAGAGAAGAATGTGCAAACGTTAAACATCCCATATAGTGCTGATTCTGCCTGGGCTGACAAAAGGAGACGCAAGAACATTTCCCTGAAGTGAAGTGTTAACAAGATAAATATGATTATCAGGCTCTGGCCTAAGATTAGGGTCAGGATAATATCTCAGGACTAGTTGAGAATTAATAAGAAGCACATTTTCAGCGCTTATCCTCTCTGATGTGGTCTAACTGAAATCTTCAGCTTGCTGTTCTCATCACGTTAATATACATACTGTACTGACATGGGACTGAGAGTCCACAGCTGCAAATTTGGACTGCCTACTCAGAGATGCCACCTCCAAATTCCAGGGCCACACACGATGCCCAGATGACATGACTAGCATTCTATTCCTGTCTGGTGTCCCAACAGGAAACAGCAACTAAGGCAAAAATAAAACAAAAACCAGCAGTCCTCAAGTATACAAACCATAGCTTGTACTCGTGATTCTGATAATTGTATATAAGGTGAACTAAGAGTTTGGGCTTTGTAGAAACCGCAAGTCCCGCTGCATGTCTAAGGATAGGTAGCAAGAATGTTGGGTTCTCCCATAAAGCAGGGCTGCCTTGAAATCCTGGGGATCATACTGATTAATTATGTGATTGTGGACAAGTTACTTAAACTCTCTGTACCTCAGTTTTTTCATCTGCAAAATAGAGATGGTAGTGAGGATGGTTCCTCAAAGACTATAAGGGCCAGAAGAGAGAACACATGTAAAGTAGTACATAGCAAGTGAAAGTGTTCGACAGTCATGTCTGACTTTTTGTGACCCCTTAGACTGCAGCCCACCAGGTTCCTCTGTCCATGGGATTTTCCAGACAAGAATACTGGAGTGGGTTGCCATTTCCTTCTCCAGGGGATCTTCCTGACCCAGGAATCGAACCTGAGTCTCCCCCTTTGTAAGCAGACTCTTTACTGTCTGAGCCACTAAGGAAGTATATAGAGCATGCTCCACAAATATTAATAGCTGTCTGGTATCTCTTTTTGCTCCTGTCCCATTATTCCTATTAAAATAAAATACCAGAAGAAATCATTTAAGACTCATATCTAAGAGAGAATTGTTTCTTCTCTAACCCTTGATGAATGGTTCAGAAAGCTGACAGATACTCTGATCAGCCCAGGAAAAAGGAGCAGAGTGTGCTGGGACCAGGGGTGAGGGCCCCAGAATTTACACAGAATTTATAGGAAGAGGTGTCACACAGCATCACATAGCAAGCAGGCTGAGTGCCAGGAGCAGCCAGCTGGATCTTCCAGCCCCAAGTGACCCTGACCCTCAGCAAAGAGTTATAAAACAGTTAGTTATCATCTTTTATTCACTCAGTACATTTACAGCTGAATCCAGAAAGTTAAGTCCCCCTTAAACACAGGTCAGTCCTTGCATTCCATCATCTTCCAGGCAACTGCTGAGAGCAGGGTTCTCTGCTTAGTTCCACAGTGAAGCCAAACTGAGTCACCATCACGTCAAGCCCGATCAGTCCCTTTTTGTCAGTAAGTCAATGAAGCATTCTTCAGATTCCACAACTTCTGTTAGAGGAGAAGACACGTAGCAGTAATAATGGAGCATTGTCCTCAAGTCAGATACCCAGAAAAGAAGGACATGAAAAAAAAAAATGAATTAGAGAAAGAGGACATTGGGAAGGACATAGAGGCAGCCAGCCAAATGCTTTCCGCATCAGTAGAAGGGATCAAAGACATGAGAGCCCCATCCCAGATGAAAAGGCCCTCAAGTGTTGATGCCGAATCTGAAGGTCAATGAGATGGACAGCCATCTTTCAGGGATAGCTACTCAGAAGTCTGCTCAATGCTTGGGTCCATGGACTTAGAGGGCTGGCAGATCACACAGGCTTTGAGGATCAAGAGATAGGTTTCCTTGAACTTCTTTATTTTATAAGCATAGACGATAGGGTTCATCATGGAGTTAGCGTGGGAGAGCAGGATGCCCAGGTACAGCACAATTTGGGGCACTTCCCCATCAAAGTAGAGGATACAGTTGATGATGGACAAAGGCAGCCAGCACAAAGCAAACAAGAAAAGAACCAGTAACAGAGACTTGGCTGTCTTGAACTCCCGTCCGTAGAATGCACCTGTCTCTTTGGAGCCAGAAAAGCTCTGACTGAGTCGGTTCCGGATGATGTAGAAGATATCAAAGTAGATGGCACACATGACAAGCAGGGGAATGAGAATCCACATGAAGAAACTGAAGTAGACCATGTAATCCATCCTCATGACCGAACGGAACTGGCAGGGTAGGAAGGTGAGATTTTTGTCTGCTGAGCTCAGTTTCATGTTCCAGCCAAACATGGGGGTCAATCCCACCAGGAGTGACACCAGCCAGCAAAGGCCCAGAGCCAACCATATTCTTCTTTGCGTGGTGACTCTCCTGTATCTGTTTGCATGGAAGAGAGTCAGTGAGTTCACAGCAGAAATTGCTAATGGGTGGAAGGGGATGGAGCTGGACTGTTGGGATTCTATGGTGATTTCAACTAAACTCTACTGGATATGAGGACAAGATGAGCAGAGAAAAATCCAGCAAAGTTCTCTGGGCACTTTTCTGAAGAAGTACAAACTACAATACGTCAGGAGTATGTTGCCAAGGGCTTCCCTACTGGCTCAGTGGTAAAGAATTCACCTGCCATGTCGGAAATGCAGGTTTGAGCCCTGGGTTAGGAAGATACCCTCGCGAAGGATGTGGCAGCCCACTCCAGTATTCTTGCCTGGAGAATCCCATGGACAGAGGAGCCTGGCGGGCTACAACCCACAGGGCTGCAGAAGAGTCAGACACAACTGAATGACTAACGAACAGCAAGAGCATATTCCTGGAAGGTAAGAGTTATTGAAGTCTCCTAGGATCACCTACCCGGGAAGAAATAATCTGCTCAAAGCATGTTCGCCTGCTGCGTTCTGCACTATTTTTTGTGCCTGTCGTGCTGACACCCATCATTTAGACTCTGCCTCTCCCACACTTCCCCTCTATCTGTGTCTGTCCCTGCTTCTCTATGCTTTTCAAACCCTTGGTGTTTGAGTTAGAGTCTGTGGAGCTGCAAAAGTTGTGTTGAAGTTCTTCCAGGACCTTAAAAGACTCACCCAATCAGAAGTCACCATTTCTCCTTAAACTATTCATCCTGATAACATTCTACACAGACTACAAGAAGAAAGTGGATTTTATTAAATACCGGCTATGTACTCAGTAGATTTTCTCTCAATGAAACCTCATGACAAACCAGGGCTATTTTTATGACAATCTCCATTTCATTGTCGGTAATGATGAAAATCAGAGTAGCAACAGCTACAGTTTACTGAGCACAGACTCTTTGTTGACATTTTTCTAAGAGCTTTGCGTGTGCTAACTCACTTGACCTTACCAGGAAGGTGCAAGTATGATCCCCATTCTATGGGTGAAGAAAATGAAACAGACAAACAACTTGTAGAAGCTAAAAGTGGTGGAGCTAAAATTGAATGGAGGACAGTCTGAGTTCAGAGCACTGCAACACCATGCGGAAGAACTAAGACATAGGAAGTTAACTAACTTGCCCAAGATCAGACCTCAAGATCTGAGATTTGAACTAATGCTTGCTTGTATCCAAAGTCGTCTGTATCTCCTTCATCATGCTCTTTCCCCAAGAGAAGAGAGGAGCAACAAGAGACCAGTGTGATTCAGGACACCCGGGGAATTATTCATTTGGCAGTTTGTTCTGTTCACACGGTCACACGAAAAGTTGTTACTACTTTCTGCAGTGGAGAACTTTTTTGGTCCCCTTCACATTATGGANGGAGCAACAAGAGACCAGTGTGATTCAGGACACCCGGGGAATTATTCATTTGGCAGTTTGTTCTGTTCACACGGTCACACGAAAAGTTGTTACTACTTTCTGCAGTGGAGAACTTTTTAGGTCCCCTTCACATTATGGAAGAGGAAGCAAAATTACAATAACTTTAAAATAGACTACATTTGTAAAGGACAGAACCACCAGTTTATCTCTTTTTTTTTTTCCTCTCAGCTTATCATCTAGCATGTTTCTATCATTTCTAATTATCAAGAGCATTTTTCACTAATTAAAGATGAATCAAGTTTTTATCATCTTTAGCCCCTGCCCCAGGGGATATAGAGCAGGTACTCCTGTATCAGTGGGGTAGGGGGGATTGGAGGATTCCTTCATTCCTTGTTCCCAAGTCTCTGCTTATCATTGCTAAACCCTTCACATATCAAATAGTGAAAAGAACCACTTTCGAGCTCAGAGGCCAATTTGGATTTGTTTCCACTTAAAAAGTCTTGGATCTGGACTTGTAGCTGCATTTCCCAGGCACTTCTATCACCACCCGACACCACTGCCCTTTAGGCAAGTTACCTGACTGTGAGCTTGAATTTGGATTTGTTTCCACTTAAAAAGTCTTGGATCTGGACTTGTAGCTGCATTTCCCAGGCACTTCTATCACCACCCGACACCACTGCCCTTTAGGCAAGTTACCTGACTGTGAGCTTGACCCGCAGGTATCGGTCCACAGCAATGGCTAGCAAGGACATGATGGATGCATGGGTGAAGATCAGCATCAAGCAGGTCATGAAAAGGCAGCTATAAAAGTGGATTGTGACACCCAAGCTGATGACAATGGCCAAAGGCATAACCAGCACCCCAACAGCAATGTCAGCCAGGGCTAGGGAGACAATGAAATAGAAGGTGGTGGTCTGCAGGCTGGGGTTTAGCTTGACCACCCAGATGACCAGCACGTTGCCCACTATGGCGCAGAGCCCGATGAGAATCTCCACAGTGATGTAGGTAACGCTGGCCAAGGACACAGCAGTGCTGTTGACAGGCATCTCGTTTTCTGGGAGGAGCCTCCCAGGTGAGTAGTGTGCCAGCAAGATCCGTGTGGGCCAGTCCACCTAGCTCTTGCCACACATCCTGCCAGAGGTCCAGGTGTAGCAGCCACTGTCCAGAACTCACAACTCACCCATTCCTTCTCTTCTCTGGTGGCACCCTGTCTCCTTAGAGAGATTCCATTACAGGGCCATCATTTCCAGCC
>SJYW01029149.1:137497-167940 GCA_006410735.1 Raphicerus campestris | reverse complement strand
GGTGATGGACAGGGAGGCCTGGCGTGCTGCGATTCACGGGGTCGCAAAGAGTCGGACACGACTGAGCGACTGAACTGAAACTGAAACTGAGAGATCTCAGGAAAATGAGAGACACCCAGGGAGCATTTCATGAAAGATGGGCTCAGTAAAGGACAGAAATGGCATGGACCTAGCAGAAGCAGAAGATATTAAGAAGAGGTGGCACGAATATGCAGAAGAGCTGTACAAAAAAGATCTTCATGACCCAGATAATCATGATGGTGTGATCACAAACCTCGAGCCAGACATCCTGGAATGTGGAGTCAAAGGGACCTTAGGAATCTTCACTACAAACAGAGCTAGTGGAGGGGATAGAATTCCAGTTGAGCTATTTCAAATCCTGAAAGAGGATGCTGTGAAAGTGCTGCACTCAGTATGTCAGCAAATTTGGAAAACTCAGCAGTGGACACAGGACTAGAAAAGGTCAGTTTTCATTCCAATCCCTAAGAAAGGCAATGCCAAAGGATGCACAAACTACCTCACAATTGCACTCATCTCACACGCTAGTAAAGTAATGTTTCCAATTCTCCAAGCCAGGCTTCAACAATACGTGAACCATGAACTTCCAGATGTTGAAGCTGGTTTTAGAAAAGGCAGAGGAACCAGAAATCAAATTTCCAACATCTGATGGGTCATTGAAAAAGCAAGAGTGTTCCAGAAAAATATCTATTTCTGCTTTATTGACTATGCCAAAGCCTTTGACTATACGGATCACCACAAACTGTGGAAAATTCTGAAAGAGATGAGCCTACCAGACCACCTGACCTGCCTCTTGTATTTTTTTATTGTTTCTTTTTTTTTAAGTTTTATTTTTACTTTGTTTTACTTTACAATACTGTATTGGTTTAGCCATACATTGACATGAATCTGCCACGGGTATATACGAGCTCCTAGGTCAGGAAGCAACAGTTAGATCTGGACATGGAACAACAAACTGGTTCCAAGTAGGAAAAGTAGTATATCAAGGCTGTATATAGTCACCCTGCTTATTTAACTTGTATGCACAGTACATCATGAGAAATGCTGGACTGGATGAAGCACAAGCTGGAATCAAGATTGCCCAAGAAGTATCAATAACATCAGATATGCAGATGACACCACCCTTATGGCAGAAAGTGAAGAAAAACTAAAGAGCTTCTTGATGAAAGTGAAAGAGAAGAGTGAGAAAATTGGCTTAAAGCTCAACATTCAGAAAACTAAGATCATAGCATCCGGCCCTATCACTTCAGGCAAATAAATGGAGAAACAGTGGAAACAGTGTCAGACTTTATTTTTGGGGAGTCCAAAATCACTGCAGGTGGTGACTGCAGCCATGGAATTAAGAGACACTTTCTCATTGGAAGGAAAGTTATGACCAACCTAGACAGCATATTAAAAAGCAGAGACATTACTTTGCTGACTAAGGTCCATCTAGTCAAGGCTATGGTTTTTCCAGTGGTCATGTATGGATGTGAGAGTTGGACTGTAAAGAAGGCTGAGCACCAAAGAATTGATGCTTTTGAACTGTGGTGTTGGAGAAGACTCTTGAGAGTCCCTTGGAGTGCAAGGAGATCTAACCAGTCAATTCTAAAGGAGATAAGTCCTGAATGTTCATTGGAAGGACTGATGTTGAAGCTGAAACTCCAATACTTTGATGTGGCCACCTGATGTGGAGAGCTGATTGATTTGAAAAGACTATGATGCTGGAGAAGATTGAAGGCAGGTGAAGAAGGGGACGACAGAGGATGAGATGATTGGATGGCATCACTGACTCATTGGACATGAGTTTGAGTAAACTCAGGGATTTGGTGATGGACTGGGGAGCCTGGCATGCTGCAGTCCATGCGGTTGCAAAGAGTTGGACATGACTGAGTGACTGAACTGAACTGAGCTCTGCATGTAAGTTAAATAGCAGAGTGATAGTATGTAGCCTTGATATACTCCTTTCCCAATTTGGAACCAGTCCATTGTTCCATGTCTCACTGTAACTGTTGCTTCTTGACCTGCATACAGATTTCTCAGAAGGCAGATATAGTGATCTGGTATTCCCGTCTTTTTAAGAATTTTCCACAGTTTGTTGTAATCCACAGAGACAAAAATTTTAGTGTAGTCAATGAAGCAGAAGTATATGTTTTTCTGGAATTCTCTTGCTTTTTCTATGTTCCAACGAATGTTGGCATTTTGATCTTCAGTTCTTCTGCCTTTTCTAAATCCAGCTTGTACGTCTGGAAGTTCTCGGTTGATGTACTGTTGAAGCCTAGCTTGAAGGATTTTGAGCATTACCTTGTTGGCATACGAAATGAGTGCAATTGTGTGGTAGTTCAAACACTTCTTGGCACTGCCCTTTTTTGGGAATGGTATGAAAACTGGCCTTTTCCAATCATGTGGCCACTGCTGAGGCTTCCTTATTTGTTGGCATATTGAGTGCAGCACTTTAACAGCCATCATCTTTTAGGATTTGAAATAGCTCAATTGAATTCCATCACTTCCACTTGCTTTGTTTGTAGTCATGCTTCCTAAAGCCATTTGACTTGGAACTCTTAGATGTCTGGCTTTAGGTGAAGGGTCACACCATTGTGGTTATCCAAATCATTAAGATCTTTTGATATAGTTCTGTGTATTGTTGCCACTTCTTAATATTGCTTGCTTTTGTTAGTTCCATCCCATTTCTGTACTTTATTGTGCTCGTCTTTGCATGAAATGTTCCCTTGGTATCTCTAACTTTCTTGAGCTCTCTAGTGTTTCCCATTCTATTGTTTTCCTCTATTTCTTTGCATTGATCACTGAGGAAAGTTTTCTTATCTGTGTTTGGTATTTTTTGGAACTCTGCAAATGGGTATATTTTTCTTTTTCTTCTTTGCCTTTTACTTCTCTTCTTTCCTCAGCTATTTGTAAGGCCTCCCTAGCAACCGTTTTGCCTCTTTGAATTTCTTTTTTGGGGGGATGGTTTGGATCACCACCTTCTGTACAATGTTATGAACCTCAGTTCATAGTTCTTCAGGCACTCTGTCTATCAGATCTAATCCCTTGAATCTATTTGTCATTTACACTGTATAATCATAAGGGATTTGATTTAGATCATACTTGAATGCTCTAGTGGCTTTCCCTACTTTCTTCAATTTAAGTCTGATATTTCAACAGGGAGTTCATGATCTGAGCCACAGCTCCTTATCTTGTGTAGAGCCTCACCATTTTCAGGTCAAAAGAATATAACCAATCTGATTTTGGTATTGCTCATCTGGTGATGTCCATGTGTAGAGTCATCTTTTTGTTGTTAGAAGAGGGTGTTTGCTATGACCAGCGTGTTTTCTTGGCAAAACTCTGTTAGCCTTTTCCCTGCTTCATTTTGTACTCCAAGGCCAAACTTGCCTGTTACTCCAGTTATCTCTTTACTTCCTACCCTTATATTCCAGACCCCTACAATGAAAAGGACATTTTGTTGTTGTTGTAAGTTCCAGAAAGTTTTGTAGGTCTTCATAGAGCCATTCAACCTCAATTTCTTCTGCATTAATGGTTGGGGCATGGACATGGATTACTGTGATATTGAATAGTTTGCCTTGGAAATGAACGAAGACGATTCCGTCATGTTTGAGATTGTATCCAAGTGCTGTATTTTGGACTCCTTTGTTGACTATGAGGTCTGCTGCGTTTCTTCTAAGGAATTCTTGCCAACAGTAGTAGATATAATGATCATCTGAATTAAATTTGTTCATGCCCATCCATTTTAGTTCACTGATTTCCTAAAATGTTGATGTTCACTCTTGCCATCTCCTGTTTGGTCCATTCCAATTTACCTTGATTCATGGACCTAGCATTCCAGGTTCCTAAGCAGTATTGTTCTTTCCAGCATCAGACTTTATTTTCACCACCAGACACATCCACAACTGAGTCTCTGCTTTGGCTCAGCCTCTTCATTCTTTCTGTAGCTATTTCTCTGCTCTTCTCCAGTAGTATATTGGGCACCTACTGACCTGGGGAGGTGGGTCTGTGCCATAAATAATAACACTGCTGCTTCCTCTAAATAGGAACTGCTAGTGTATCTTAGGGCTTCCCAGGTGGCTCACTGGTAAAGAATCTGCCTGCCAATGCAGGAGATACAGGACACTCAGGTTCAGTCCCTGGGTTGAGAAGATCCCTTGAAGGAGATCATGGCAACCCACTCCAGTATTCTTGCCTGGATAGTCAGATGGAGAGAGGAATGTGGTGGGCTACAGTCCATGGGGTTGCAAGGAGTCAGACATGACTGAATGACTGAGCAAGCGAGAGCATATCTTAAAGGTCACTACTGGAGCCAACAGCAAAAAGAAGGACACCTGACTGCTGTGGCCAGATGGCATATGCCTGCTTCATCCTTGTGCTCTGAAGGACTACTGACTCCTAACATTTATATTCAGATCCTGTGGCCTCACTGTCCCTGGGCCTTATGCTGACATTTTTATCTGATGACATACAGGCAGCTGATTTTAACAGGGCTTTGGGGTCACATTTTTGCAAAAGTGATCATAGCAATGCTCAGTCATAGACAAGTACATAAAGCCAGGGTGGCATTTGCTTGCCTTTCTCTACCTTCTCTAGCCAGCTTTTTGCATTTGACAGTGCCTTAATGATGAATTCATATACAAATTCTGTCTGAAAGGTGCTGGGATCAGCTAGTGATGTCTGCCATGGTCATTGTTAGGGGAGGGTTAGCACACGTGTCAGATGTACTAGGACCATGGATCATCAAGTCTGCTGTTTTAAGGGGTTCTCATGCCAGATAACCAGGGACTTTGTTCAATGGAAGGTGATTAATGGGGCTTCCCAGGTGGTGCTAGCAGTAAAGAATGCGCCTGCCAATGCAGGGGATGTGAGAGATGTGGGTTCAATCCCTGGGTCAGGGAGATCTCCTGGATGAAGATCTCCTCCGTGGCAACCCATTTCAGTATTCTTGCATGGAGAATTCCATGGACAGAGGAGCCTGGAGGACTGCAGTCCATGGGATCGCAAAGAGTCAGACACGACTGAAATGAGTGAGCACAAAGTGATTAATAAGATGCAGTAGTGGCTGAGGCTGTTGGGTGTTAACTGAGTAAGATCTGGGGGATTTCTGAACATAAATACTAAAGTCTGGAGAAAAATTGCTTATCGTCACACATGAGCATTCTTAACTCCTGTTATTCTCCCTCTGAGACACTGCAGCCATGATTGAAAACACAGCCTTGGGAATAAGATAGTGTGGGTCTCACACCCAGGTCTATCACTTAGGTGGGTTAATATAGTTAATACTGGGCATCAGTGCTATGAATCCCTTAGTCTCTGGGGATCCATGAGGATTTCTTGAATTGATTCTTGTAAAGCACCTGCTGGCCACTACCAAAGGCACTAGAACCTTGAACAAGAGACAGTTAAGAACCTATTCACGACTAGCAGGTTTCACATAGCTTGAATAATAACCTGCAACAGGGCTGTCAGCCTGGAGGTCCCCTTGCCAAGGAAGATCACCCCACACTTGGGGGGTGTGTCCCCAAGGGTCCTCAGGGTTATGGGAAACAGCTGTCAGTCCTGTGAACTGTAGGTTTACACGTCTGTGACTGCAGACTGACACCATGGCTGTGACATAGTCTGCTTCAGGACAGCAAGCTCAGCGCCTGTGGCAAAAAGGTGCTGCTTTGGGCAACACAGCAAGAGAGGCTTGACGTCCCCTCTCCCCCGTACTAGTTAATTTGGGGGGGCAGACCTTCCAGTTCACTCATCCTGGCATTCTGCTTAGCCCTAAGTGGGGTTTGAAAGAAACAGGATAGATTTTCATGGTCCACATCCCCCCATCCTGTCACTCTTGGGCGTGAGGTGAGGTAGGTGATGGGGTGTTTAGTTCCCTGGTGTTCAAGGCTGAGATGANCTAACCAGTCAATTCTAAAGGAGATAAGTCCTGAATGTTCATTGGAAGGACTGATGTTGAAGCTGAAACTCCAATACTTTGATGTGGCCACCTGATGTGGAGAGCTGATTGATTTGAAAAGACTATGATGCTGGAGAAGATTGAAGGCAGGTGAAGAAGGGGACGACAGAGGATGAGATGATTGGATGGCATCACTGACTCATTGGACATGAGTTTGAGTAAACTCAGGGATTTGGTGATGGACTGGGGAGCCTGGCATGCTGCAGTCCATGCGGTTGCAAAGAGTTGGACATGACTGAGTGACTGAACTGAACTGAGCTCTGCATGTAAGTTAAATAGCAGAGTGATAGTATGTAGCCTTGATATACTCCTTTCCCAATTTGGAACCAGTCCATTGTTCCATGTCTCACTGTAACTGTTGCTTCTTGACCTGCATACAGATTTCTCAGAAGGCAGATATAGTGATCTGGTATTCCCGTCTTTTTAAGAATTTTCCACAGTTTGTTGTAATCCACAGAGACAAAAATTTTAGTGTAGTCAATGAAGCAGAAGTATATGTTTTTCTGGAATTCTCTTGCTTTTTCTATGTTCCAACGAATGTTGGCATTTTGATCTTCAGTTCTTCTGCCTTTTCTAAATCCAGCTTGTACATCTGGAAGTTCTCGGTTGATGTACTGTTGAAGCCTAGCTTGAAGGATTTTGAGCATTACCTTGTTGGCATACGAAATGAGTGCAATTGTGTGGTAGTTCAAACACTTCTTGGCACTGCCCTTTTTTGGGAATGGTATGAAAACTGGCCTTTTCCAATCATGTGGCCACTGCTGAGGCTTCCTTATTTGTTGGCATATTGAGTGCAGCACTTTAACAGCCATCATCTTTTAGGATTTGAAATAGCTCAATTGAATTCCATCACTTCCACTTGCTTTGTTTGTAGTCATGCTTCCTAAAGCCATTTGACTTGGAACTCTTAGATGTCTGGCTTTAGGTGAAGGGTCACACCATTGTGGTTATCCAAATCATTAAGATCTTTTGATATAGTTCTGTGTATTGTTGCCACTTCTTAATATTGCTTGCTTTTGTTAGTTCCATCCCATTTCTGTACTTTATTGTGCTCGTCTTTGCATGAAATGTTCCCTTGGTATCTCTAACTTTCTTGAGCTCTCTAGTGTTTCCCATTCTATTGTTTTCCTCTATTTCTTTGCATTGATCACTGAGGAAAGTTTTCTTATCTGTGTTTGGTATTTTTTGGAACTCTGCAAATGGGTATATTTTTCTTTTTCTTCTTTGCCTTTTACTTCTCTTCTTTCCTCAGCTATTTGTAAGGCCTCCCTAGCAACCGTTTTGCCTCTTTGAATTTCTTTTTTGGGGGGATGGTTTGGATCACCACCTTCTGTACAATGTTATGAACCTCAGTTCATAGTTCTTCAGGCACTCTGTCTATCAGATCTAATCCCTTGAATCTATTTGTCATTTACACTGTATAATCATAAGGGATTTGATTTAGATCATACTTGAATGCTCTAGTGGCTTTCCCTACTTTCTTCAATTTAAGTCTGATATTTCAACAGGGAGTTCATGATCTGAGCCACAGCTCCTTATCTTGTGTAGAGCCTCACCATTTTCAGGTCAAAAGAATATAACCAATCTGATTTTGGTATTGCTCATCTGGTGATGTCCATGTGTAGAGTCATCTTTTTGTTGTTAGAAGAGGGTGTTTGCTATGACCAGCGTGTTTTCTTGGCAAAACTCTGTTAGCCTTTTCCCTGCTTCATTTTGTACTCCAAGGCCAAACTTGCCTGTTACTCCAGTTATCTCTTTACTTCCTACCCTTATATTCCAGACCCCTACAATGAAAAGGACATTTTGTTGTTGTTGTAAGTTCCAGAAAGTTTTGTAGGTCTTCATAGAGCCATTCAACCTCAATTTCTTCTGCATTAATGGTTGGGGCATGGACATGGATTACTGTGATATTGAATAGTTTGCCTTGGAAATGAACGAAGACGATTCCGTCATGTTTGAGATTGTATCCAAGTGCTGTATTTTGGACTCCTTTGTTGACTATGAGGTCTGCTGCGTTTCTTCTAAGGAATTCTTGCCAACAGTAGTAGATATAATGATCATCTGAATTAAATTTGTTCATGCCCATCCATTTTAGTTCACTGATTTCCTAAAATGTTGATGTTCACTCTTGCCATCTCCTGTTTGGTCCATTCCAATTTACCTTGATTCATGGACCTAGCATTCCAGGTTCCTAAGCAGTATTGTTCTTTCCAGCATCAGACTTTATTTTCACCACCAGACACATCCACAACTGAGTCTCTGCTTTGGCTCAGCCTCTTCATTCTTTCTGTAGCTATTTCTCTGCTCTTCTCCAGTAGTATATTGGGCACCTACTGACCTGGGGAGGTGGGTCTGTGCCATAAATAATAACACTGCTGCTTCCTCTAAATAGGAACTGCTAGTGTATCTTAGGGCTTCCCAGGTGGCTCACTGGTAAAGAATCTGCCTGCCAATGCAGGAGATACAGGACACTCAGGTTCAGTCCCTGGGTTGAGAAGATCCCTTGAAGGAGATCATGGCAACCCACTCCAGTATTCTTGCCTGGATAGTCAGATGGAGAGAGGAATGTGGTGGGCTACAGTCCATGGGGTTGCAAGGAGTCAGACATGACTGAATGACTGAGCAAGCGAGAGCATATCTTAAAGGTCACTACTGGAGCCAACAGCAAAAAGAAGGACACCTGACTGCTGTGGCCAGATGGCATATGCCTGCTTCATCCTTGTGCTCTGAAGGACTACTGACTCCTAACATTTATATTCAGATCCTGTGGCCTCACTGTCCCTGGGCCTTATGCTGACATTTTTATCTGATGACATACAGGCAGCTGATTTTAACAGGGCTTTGGGGTCACATTTTTGCAAAAGTGATCATAGCAATGCTCAGTCATAGACAAGTACATAAAGCCAGGGTGGCATTTGCTTGCCTTTCTCTACCTTCTCTAGCCAGCTTTTTGCATTTGACAGTGCCTTAATGATGAATTCATATACAAATTCTGTCTGAAAGGTGCTGGGATCAGCTAGTGATGTCTGCCATGGTCATTGTTAGGGGAGGGTTAGCACACGTGTCAGATGTACTAGGACCATGGATCATCAAGTCTGCTGTTTTAAGGGGTTCTCATGCCAGATAACCAGGGACTTTGTTCAATGGAAGGTGATTAATGGGGCTTCCCAGGTGGTGCTAGCAGTAAAGAATGCGCCTGCCAATGCAGGGGATGTGAGAGATGTGGGTTCAATCCCTGGGTCAGGGAGATCTCCTGGATGAAGATCTCCTCCGTGGCAACCCATTTCAGTATTCTTGCATGGAGAATTCCATGGACAGAGGAGCCTGGAGGACTGCAGTCCATGGGATCGCAAAGAGTCAGACACGACTGAAATGAGTGAGCACAAAGTGATTAATAAGATGCAGTAGTGGCTGAGGCTGTTGGGTGTTAACTGAGTAAGATCTGGGGGATTTCTGAACATAAATACTAAAGTCTGGAGAAAAATTGCTTATCGTCACACATGAGCATTCTTAACTCCTGTTATTCTCCCTCTGAGACACTGCAGCCATGATTGAAAACACAGCCTTGGGAATAAGATAGTGTGGGTCTCACACCCAGGTCTATCACTTAGGTGGGTTAATATAGTTAATACTGGGCATCAGTGCTATGAATCCCTTAGTCTCTGGGGATCCATGAGGATTTCTTGAATTGATTCTTGTAAAGCACCTGCTGGCCACTACCAAAGGCACTAGAACCTTGAACAAGAGACAGTTAAGAACCTATTCACGACTAGCAGGTTTCACATAGCTTGAATAATAACCTGCAACAGGGCTGTCAGCCTGGAGGTCCCCTTGCCAAGGAAGATCACCCCACACTTGGGGGGTGTGTCCCCAAGGGTCCTCAGGGTTATGGGAAACAGCTGTCAGTCCTGTGAACTGTAGGTTTACACGTCTGTGACTGCAGACTGACACCATGGCTGTGACATAGTCTGCTTCAGGACAGCAAGCTCAGCGCCTGTGGCAAAAAGGTGCTGCTTTGGGCAACACAGCAAGAGAGGCTTGACGTCCCCTCTCCCCCGTACTAGTTAATTTGGGGGGGCAGACCTTCCAGTTCACTCATCCTGGCATTCTGCTTAGCCCTAAGTGGGGTTTGAAAGAAACAGGATAGATTTTCATGGTCCACATCCCCCCATCCTGTCACTCTTGGGCGTGAGGTGAGGTAGGTGATGGGGTGTTTAGTTCCCTGGTGTTCAAGGCTGAGATGACACCTGGTTTCTAAAGTCGACCCTGCCCTCTATCCCTGCTGGACAGAATCAGCTGCACTTCGATCTCCTGATGAGGGAAGCAGGTGAGGGCGGCCACGCTGGAGAGTTCACTCCAGGACTCTCCCTGGGGGAACAGCCACGTCTGCCTCCTGCTCAGCAGCCCTGCTGTGATGAACACTGTTGATGTCACTCTCTGTGGAGTAGAAATGGGAGCCTGGTTCTAGTGAGTTTTCTCCTCTCTCTGGAGCTGGGTTTTCTGATCCTCCTGACAGGGTGATGGACCCCAGAATTCACCTGTATCATCCCTGTAAGCACCCGGTGTGCAGACTAATGAGTTCTGGGGGTGTTTGGGACATCTGGTAGGGCTGCAGAAAAGACCTGAACACAGCTCCTGGACTTTCTTGTTTGGAGCCTGAGCTCAATCTGAGTTTATGTTGCTCTTACAACACAAAGTTATAGGCAGCTAAAAAGTTACTCAGTAGAGTGAATAGAGAGAGCAGTGTGGAAGCTGGAATGAGATCACAGGTACACAACTGGATGATGAAAAGCACCACTGAATCACTTTCAACTCTGTGCCTAAATGAAGTAAAAAGGGGAAAGGTTAGAACATGTCGCTGTTCAGAGAAGGGATTTTCCTTAAAGCAACATGACAGCTGAGGTCCCTAATAGTTAAGGTTCCTGGTCAGATGTCCCAGGCAGGAAAGAGTCCCACCCGGGCCTGAGTGGATGGTCACCTGGCCCCTAGCCCACGTTGTCCTCCCCCAGCCTAGGGCTTCCCCTCCTCTCTGAGCCCCAGTGTCTCACAGGAGGAAGCCTGCTCCTTCCTTTCTTAATGAACTGGGGCCCTAAACACAAGAGGAGGTTCTGTGTCTTTACCTGTTTGTACCTCAGCCCCTCCAAACATGCACTGCCCAGGTGCACGTCAGTACTGACTGAAGTGTCACCAGACAGGCATTCAGAGCCTGGACTAAGAAGTGAGGACCTGAGAACAGTGTAGAGTTTCCCCCTTGATTCTTTCCCCATCATTTTATAAAATCTCTCTAGTCCCCTGTAAGATGCGTTACTAACCTCCCGTAAACAACATCGTTGTACTAACAGGTCTTCTCTAGGACAAGCACAGGTAACAAAGTGATGTCAGTATTTCCTGCTGATACAGCACAAGTTATCACGTATCCCAGAGAGGTCACAGGCTCACATGTGCCCCTGACAACAGAAAGTTACTTCCTCGTTTACGGTGGTGAATGAGAACCATAAGGGTCCCCCCTGCCTGGCAGCCTGCAGCCCAGCTGTTCCCTGAGGGACAAGAGTCTGACCCTGGAGCTCGTGGTCAGTGTACTCTTAGAGAAGATGCCAGGAAACGAGTGGGCAGTCATGTGACATCAGGCCCCCAACCACATGAAGTCACTCAAAAGATGGACACTGATGCCGCTGTCAGATTCTAAAAGGGTGATGTGAGTGTCACATGCCGCAGTAACCTCTGAATACTAGGACAAGTATCCAGCAGGCAGATATGAAAACACCCATGAGGTTCCTGGAGCAGAAGTCAAGGCCATTCAAAGGCTCCTCGTCTGCAGGGTCCTGTGGGCACAAGGGTGGCGCAGTGCCAAGTGCTCCATGACCCACACAGAGGCTCCTGGTGCAGGTGCAGGGGGAGACCCAGGACGGGGGAGGCGGCAGACTGTCTGCTCCCCTTACTCGTCCCGCCCTGTCCTGGGTCTAGCTGTGGTCCAGTGTGGGGATGCACTGACTCTATCCCAGCCCTTAGGCTACTCATCTAAGGAGGAGGTGGCCCACAGGTAGCTCACCAAAATTCAGTGTGGTGAGGACTCTAATGAGGAAATAAATTTTAAAATGCTACTGGTTAAAAAATTAGTGAACAATAATTACTCACCCATGGAAAAGAATGTAATATAGCCATTTTAGCAACATGGATGGATCTAGAGAGTATTATTCTTAGCAAAGAAAGTCAGAGAAAGATGCATATGATATCACTTAAACATGGAATCCAAATATAACACAAATGAATCTATACACAATCTAGAAATAGACTCAGAGGCCTAGAAAACAAACCTGTGGTTACCAAAGGGGACTGAGAGGGAGGGGGGAACAGATTAGAAGTATGGGATTAATAGTCACACTACTAGTAACATGTCAAATAGGTAACAGCAAGGATTTAGTGTAAAGCACAGAGAATTTTACTCAGTATCTTGTAATATCCTGTAATGGAATATAAGAAAAAATAACTGAATGACTATACATACCTGAAACTAGCACATTATTGTAAATCAACTATACTTTAAAAAAATTGTGAGCAATTTCCACCTAGAAAGACACCAGAAGAATTTGGAGGGAGGCAAGTCTGAGAAAACCTTGACGAAAGAACCAATAAAGAATTTCTTTATCTAAATTTAGCTGGGATTTTGAATTTATCAAAGATAGTTTCAAAGAGAATCTCTCATTCCCAGGTCATTAAAGTGAAGCTTGGTGTGAGCAGGAGTTTAGGGTCACATGGAGGATTCCCTTTGGCGGGACGTGTGACCGCAGAGCCCGGGAGGCAGTGGCTTCCTCGCATCCTGCCTCCCTGACTGTCTCTGCCATGTGTCTGTCTCTGCTTCCCCAGCTCGGAGCCCAGTGTTTTCCCACTTAGCATCTTCTCTCCGGGGGCTCTGGACCATCCAGGCGTACAAAGCTGAACACAAGTTTCAGGAGCTGTTTAATGCACACCAGGATCTGCACTCAGGTCTGTACGTTTCTGGAGATGACTTCTAAGGATGGGATGTGCTGCCTTCTGAGGCTGACTCCCTCTCCGGTGGCCTGGCTGGCCAGCGCCTCTCTGTGTGTCAGCCCCCGTGGCCCTCTGCACACCTGCCTCCCCNACTAAAGTCTGGAGAAAAATTGCTTATCGTCACACATGAGCATTCTTAACTCCTGTTATTCTCCCTCTGAGACACTGCAGCCATGATTGAAAACACAGCCTTGGGAATAAGATAGTGTGGGTCTCACACCCAGGTCTATCACTTAGGTGGGTTAATATAGTTAATACTGGGCATCAGTGCTATGAATCCCTTAGTCTCTGGGGATCCATGAGGATTTCTTGAATTGATTCTTGTAAAGCACCTGCTGGCCACTACCAAAGGCACTAGAACCTTGAACAAGAGACAGTTAAGAACCTATTCACGACTAGCAGGTTTCACATAGCTTGAATAATAACCTGCAACAGGGCTGTCAGCCTGGAGGTCCCCTTGCCAAGGAAGATCACCCCACACTTGGGGGGTGTGTCCCCAAGGGTCCTCAGGGTTATGGGAAACAGCTGTCAGTCCTGTGAACTGTAGGTTTACACGTCTGTGACTGCAGACTGACACCATGGCTGTGACATAGTCTGCTTCAGGACAGCAAGCTCAGCGCCTGTGGCAAAAAGGTGCTGCTTTGGGCAACACAGCAAGAGAGGCTTGACGTCCCCTCTCCCCCGTACTAGTTAATTTGGGGGGGCAGACCTTCCAGTTCACTCATCCTGGCATTCTGCTTAGCCCTAAGTGGGGTTTGAAAGAAACAGGATAGATTTTCATGGTCCACATCCCCCCATCCTGTCACTCTTGGGCGTGAGGTGAGGTAGGTGATGGGGTGTTTAGTTCCCTGGTGTTCAAGGCTGAGATGACACCTGGTTTCTAAAGTCGACCCTGCCCTCTATCCCTGCTGGACAGAATCAGCTGCACTTCGATCTCCTGATGAGGGAAGCAGGTGAGGGCGGCCACGCTGGAGAGTTCACTCCAGGACTCTCCCTGGGGGAACAGCCACGTCTGCCTCCTGCTCAGCAGCCCTGCTGTGATGAACACTGTTGATGTCACTCTCTGTGGAGTAGAAATGGGAGCCTGGTTCTAGTGAGTTTTCTCCTCTCTCTGGAGCTGGGTTTTCTGATCCTCCTGACAGGGTGATGGACCCCAGAATTCACCTGTATCATCCCTGTAAGCACCCGGTGTGCAGACTAATGAGTTCTGGGGGTGTTTGGGACATCTGGTAGGGCTGCAGAAAAGACCTGAACACAGCTCCTGGACTTTCTTGTTTGGAGCCTGAGCTCAATCTGAGTTTATGTTGCTCTTACAACACAAAGTTATAGGCAGCTAAAAAGTTACTCAGTAGAGTGAATAGAGAGAGCAGTGTGGAAGCTGGAATGAGATCACAGGTACACAACTGGATGATGAAAAGCACCACTGAATCACTTTCAACTCTGTGCCTAAATGAAGTAAAAAGGGGAAAGGTTAGAACATGTCGCTGTTCAGAGAAGGGATTTTCCTTAAAGCAACATGACAGCTGAGGTCCCTAATAGTTAAGGTTCCTGGTCAGATGTCCCAGGCAGGAAAGAGTCCCACCCGGGCCTGAGTGGATGGTCACCTGGCCCCTAGCCCACGTTGTCCTCCCCCAGCCTAGGGCTTCCCCTCCTCTCTGAGCCCCAGTGTCTCACAGGAGGAAGCCTGCTCCTTCCTTTCTTAATGAACTGGGGCCCTAAACACAAGAGGAGGTTCTGTGTCTTTACCTGTTTGTACCTCAGCCCCTCCAAACATGCACTGCCCAGGTGCACGTCAGTACTGACTGAAGTGTCACCAGACAGGCATTCAGAGCCTGGACTAAGAAGTGAGGACCTGAGAACAGTGTAGAGTTTCCCCCTTGATTCTTTCCCCATCATTTTATAAAATCTCTCTAGTCCCCTGTAAGATGCGTTACTAACCTCCCGTAAACAACATCGTTGTACTAACAGGTCTTCTCTAGGACAAGCACAGGTAACAAAGTGATGTCAGTATTTCCTGCTGATACAGCACAAGTTATCACGTATCCCAGAGAGGTCACAGGCTCACATGTGCCCCTGACAACAGAAAGTTACTTCCTCGTTTACGGTGGTGAATGAGAACCATAAGGGTCCCCCCTGCCTGGCAGCCTGCAGCCCAGCTGTTCCCTGAGGGACAAGAGTCTGACCCTGGAGCTCGTGGTCAGTGTACTCTTAGAGAAGATGCCAGGAAACGAGTGGGCAGTCATGTGACATCAGGCCCCCAACCACATGAAGTCACTCAAAAGATGGACACTGATGCCGCTGTCAGATTCTAAAAGGGTGATGTGAGTGTCACATGCCGCAGTAACCTCTGAATACTAGGACAAGTATCCAGCAGGCAGATATGAAAACACCCATGAGGTTCCTGGAGCAGAAGTCAAGGCCATTCAAAGGCTCCTCGTCTGCAGGGTCCTGTGGGCACAAGGGTGGCGCAGTGCCAAGTGCTCCATGACCCACACAGAGGCTCCTGGTGCAGGTGCAGGGGGAGACCCAGGACGGGGGAGGCGGCAGACTGTCTGCTCCCCTTACTCGTCCCGCCCTGTCCTGGGTCTAGCTGTGGTCCAGTGTGGGGATGCACTGACTCTATCCCAGCCCTTAGGCTACTCATCTAAGGAGGAGGTGGCCCACAGGTAGCTCACCAAAATTCAGTGTGGTGAGGACTCTAATGAGGAAATAAATTTTAAAATGCTACTGGTTAAAAAATTAGTGAACAATAATTACTCACCCATGGAAAAGAATGTAATATAGCCATTTTAGCAACATGGATGGATCTAGAGAGTATTATTCTTAGCAAAGAAAGTCAGAGAAAGATGCATATGATATCACTTAAACATGGAATCCAAATATAACACAAATGAATCTATACACAATCTAGAAATAGACTCAGAGGCCTAGAAAACAAACCTGTGGTTACCAAAGGGGACTGAGAGGGAGGGGGGAACAGATTAGAAGTATGGGATTAATAGTCACACTACTAGTAACATGTCAAATAGGTAACAGCAAGGATTTAGTGTAAAGCACAGAGAATTTTACTCAGTATCTTGTAATATCCTGTAATGGAATATAAGAAAAAATAACTGAATGACTATACATACCTGAAACTAGCACATTATTGTAAATCAACTATACTTTAAAAAAATTGTGAGCAATTTCCACCTAGAAAGACACCAGAAGAATTTGGAGGGAGGCAAGTCTGAGAAAACCTTGACGAAAGAACCAATAAAGAATTTCTTTATCTAAATTTAGCTGGGATTTTGAATTTATCAAAGATAGTTTCAAAGAGAATCTCTCATTCCCAGGTCATTAAAGTGAAGCTTGGTGTGAGCAGGAGTTTAGGGTCACATGGAGGATTCCCTTTGGCGGGACGTGTGACCGCAGAGCCCGGGAGGCAGTGGCTTCCTCGCATCCTGCCTCCCTGACTGTCTCTGCCATGTGTCTGTCTCTGCTTCCCCAGCTCGGAGCCCAGTGTTTTCCCACTTAGCATCTTCTCTCCGGGGGCTCTGGACCATCCAGGCGTACAAAGCTGAACACAAGTTTCAGGAGCTGTTTAATGCACACCAGGATCTGCACTCAGGTCTGTACGTTTCTGGAGATGACTTCTAAGGATGGGATGTGCTGCCTTCTGAGGCTGACTCCCTCTCCGGTGGCCTGGCTGGCCAGCGCCTCTCTGTGTGTCAGCCCCCGTGGCCCTCTGCACACCTGCCTCCCCCACCCCTTCCTCTCAGCATCCCCTCTGTGTCCCCCTCGTCCCCCCTCACAGCCCTGCTTTTCTCCCCTGACTGGCCTGCATTGTCCTTCCATCACTGTGCCCTGTGGAATTCTGTCTCTTTAAGGCAGGAGTCAATAAACTTTTCTTTTTTTCCAAAGGTTCAGATAGAAAATATTGTAGGCTTTGTGTGCTGTCTATGTTACAGCTACTCACCTTTGCCATCGTGGCACAAAGACAGGCAAAGATCAGACATCAGCCAATGACTGTGTTCCAGTAAAATCTTATTTTCAGAACCAGGTGGTGTTTGTTCTTGCCCCTCAGGGTGTGGTTTCCTGACTTTTCATGGCAGACATGGAGAGTAGCAGACATATTGAGGAAAATGATTTCCTGATTTGCTANGACTATACATACCTGAAACTAGCACATTATTGTAAATCAACTATACTTTAAAAAAATTGTGAGCAATTTCCACCTAGAAAGACACCAGAAGAATTTGGAGGGAGGCAAGTCTGAGAAAACCTTGACGAAAGAACCAATAAAGAATTTCTTTATCTAAATTTAGCTGGGATTTTGAATTTATCAAAGATAGTTTCAAAGAGAATCTCTCATTCCCAGGTCATTAAAGTGAAGCTTGGTGTGAGCAGGAGTTTAGGGTCACATGGAGGATTCCCTTTGGCGGGACGTGTGACCGCAGAGCCCTGGAGGCAGTGGCTTCCTCGCATACCGCCTCCCTGACTGTCTCTGCCATGTGTCTGTCTCTGCTTCCCCAGCTCGGAGCCCAGTGTTTTCCCACTTAGCATCTTCTCTCCGGGGGCTCTGGACCATCCAGGCGTACAAAGCTGAACACAAGTTTCAGGAGCTGTTTAATGCACACCAGGATCTGCACTCAGGTCTGTACGTTTCTGGAGATGACTTCTAAGGATGGGATGTGCTGCCTTCTGAGGCTGACTCCCTCTCCGGTGGCCTGGCTGGCCAGCGCCTCTCTGTGTGTCAGCCCCCGTGGCCCTCTGCACACCTGCCTTCCCCACCCCTTCCTCTCAGCATCCCCTCTGTGTCCCCCTCGTCCCCCCTCACAGCCCTGCTTTTCTCCCCTGACTGGCCTGCATTGTCCTTCCATCACTGTGCCCTGTGGAATTCTGTCTCTTTAAGGCAGGAGTCAATAAACTTTTCTTTTTTTCCAAAGGTTCAGATAGAAAATATTGTAGGCTTTGTGTGCTGTCTATGTTACAGCTACTCACCTTTGCCATCGTGGCACAAAGACAGGCAAAGATCAGACATCAGCCAATGACTGTGTTCCAGTAAAATCTTATTTTCAGAACCAGGTGGTGTTTGTTCTTGCCCCTCAGGGTGTGGTTTCCTGACTTTTCATGGCAGACATGGAGAGTAGCAGACATATTGAGGAAAATGATTTCCTGATTTGCTACCTGCATGATTATGCTTTGTATCAGTGAAGGTTTTTTTTTTTTTTTCCTGCCTAGGTAGAAAATTCAGAATTTCCTCTTAAGTACCTGGCCAAACTTTCCAGTCATTAATGTATTTTGAAGATAACATGGCATTTTGAAATCCACATACAGTTCCTGTTAGCTGATGGTCATTGGACACTGGCTCCTAAGAATAACCACCTCAGGCCCTGTAGAGAGGGCAGAAGGTGCCGGAAACGGTGTGAGCCGTGCTCTCTGCTGTCGGAGCTTGGAACAGCCGACCGTTTGAGAGGAGGATCTTCATGTTCAGGCCCAACACTGCAGGGAACACACCAATGAGATGATTTTCCATCTTCTTTCCTGTGATGGTATTTCTCTTGATAACCCTTGGGTTGAAGTTTTCAAAGCATGCTTCCTGGACCGACTCCTGCGTGCCCCATATGTTATTTTGTGTTGAACCTAGTTTTCTGGAATCTTCAGGTTCCTTTGAAGTTACAGGTGTGTAACTTTGCTGCCCCACCTTGTGTAAAATCTTCTGTAGCTCAGCTGAGAAAATACTCTCCCTCATGCACATGGTTTCCTGTTTCTGTATTGCACTTGTCATGGTTCTCAAATGCAGAGGCCTGGCTCCTGCTTCTGACGGCGTCCCGATGGCTCGCCGTGCGTCTGGACGTCGTCTGTGCCATCTTCGTCACCCTTGTTGCCTTTGGGGCCCTGATCCTGGTAGAAAGTAAGTACAGATGTATTTGTGGTACATTTACAGTTTATAGCTTTGTTTGTAGTTATTAAACTCTTGTCATCATGTCTAATATATACTCGTTGGTTCTAATGAGCTGTATTAAAGTGTCTGCAGCATGTGACCCCACAATGTCCATGTGAAGTCATTTGTGTCTTGATGAGAACTTTTATCTTTTTTCCATTTACTTATTTATTTACAGTAGGTCCTTGTTGAGACCATTAAAAAATTTTTTTTGATTGGTGTATGGTTGATTTATGATGTTGTGTTAACTTCAGGTATATAGCCAAGTGAATCTGTTATACATAGATCCACTTTTTTAAAGATTCTTTTTTCATACCCCATGAACATTGGGGTGCATGTATTTTTTTTAGTACTTTGTATTTTGATTAATACTGCAAATGAATTGTCCTTTAGAAAAGAATTTCTGTTTTTCACTTTTGGAATCTTTAGAAGCAAAGACCAGGCATGACATGCCTGCTCCAGCAGATCTGTGGTGACTTGGGCCCTTGCTTTGGCTCACCCAGGCCATTCTTTCATTTTTATGTTAGGTTTTATTTGGGTATAGTTCATTTACACTGTTGTCTTAGTTTCCGATGTATAGCAAAGTCAATCTGCTATACATATACATATATCCACTCTTTTTTAGATTCTTTTCCCATATAGATAATTACAGAGTTCTTTGTACTTTACAGTAATTTCTTTTTTTTCTTCTTTTTTTTTTTTGCTGTTTGGGACGCTCTTGACACATCTTTATTAAACTGATTCAAGCAGTTTAAATTGATGGCTTTCCGTCAGGCCTTCCATTTGCAGTAATTTCTTATTAGTTATCTTTTTAATGTTTTATATATAGTAGTATGTATGTGTCAATCTCAGTCTGCTAATTTATCCCTTCCCTCACTTATCCCCTGCTAACCATAAGTTTATTTTCTATATCTGTTACTCTACTTCTGTTTTGTAGATAAGTTCATTTGTAGCCTTTTGTTATATTTCTTATGTAAGCAATGCTATATTCTATTTTTCTCTTACTTCACTCACTTTGAAAATCTCTAAGTCCAGTCATGTTCCTGCAAATGGCATTATTTTGCGCTTTTTAATGGCTGGGTAGCATTCCATTGTATGTATGGCACCACACCTTCCTTGTCCATTGCTCTGTTGACAGGCCTTTAGGCTGCTTCCATGTAAATAGTGCTGCAGTAAATATTAGGGTGCATGTATCCTTAGGAACTATGGTTTTCTCTCGATATGTGCCCTGGAGTGAGATCGCTGGATCATATGGTAGCTCTATTTTTAGTTTTTGAAGGAACCTCCATATTGTTCTTCATAGTGGCTGTACCAGTTTACATTCCCAGCAACAGTGCAGGAGTGTTCCCTTTTCTCCACATCCTCTTCAGTACTCACTGTTTGTAGACTTTTTGTGATGGTCATTGTGACTGGTGTGAGGTGAAACCTCACTGTAGATGTTTGCCTTCTTTTTTTCCCCACTGTAGTTTTGATATGCATTTCTCTAATAATTAGAGATGTTGACCATCTTTTCACGTGCTTTATGGCCATCTGTATGTTTTCTTGGGAGAATGTCTGTTTTAATCTTCTGCCCATTTCGTGATTGGGTTGTTTATTTATTTTTGACATTGAACTACATGAACTGCTTGTATATTTTGGAGAATAATCCCTTGTCACCCACTTCATTTGCAAATACTTCCCCCATTCTGCAGGTTGTCTTTTTTTTTTTTTTTTTTTGTACAAAAGTTTTTAAGCTTACTTGGGTCCCATTTATTTATGTTTCATTTCTTTTCATTGCTCTAGGAGGTGGGTAAAAAAGTTTGCTGCAATTTATGTCAGAGTTCTCCCTCTGTTTTCATCTAAGAGTTTTCTAGTCTTACATTTATGTCTGTAATCTATTTTGAGTTTATTTTTGTTTATGGTCTTAGGGATTGTTCTGATTTTATTCTTTTACATGTAGCTGTCCAGTTTTCCCAGCACCAGTTATTAAAGAAACTGTCTTTTCTCCCTTGTGCATTCTTGCTTCCTTTGTCATAGGTGACACAGGCGCATAGGTTCATCGCTAGGCTTTCTGTCCTGTTCCACTGATCTATATTCTGGGTTTGGTGCTAGTAGTCTACTGTTTCAATTACTGTAGCTTTGTAGTGAAAGGTTGTTGTTGAATCACACAAGGATGTCGGGATTCTTGGCCCCTGGAGGAGAAGAATTTAATCCGGGGCCAGAGACGAGGCTTGATCACTCAGAGCTTTTGTGTAACAAAGTTTTATTAAAGTATAGAGAGATAGAGAAAGCTTCTGACATAGGCATCAGAAGGGGGCAGAAAGAACACCCCCCTGCTAGTCTTTAGCTGGATGTTATATAGTCATCAGCAGTCTGTTAATAGAAGAAAGGAATGTCTTAAAACTCAGAATGGCACCAGGCCCCTCACCCATAAGATATATTTTGGGATAATCTTGGCGCCAAATGGTTCATCCTGGGCCATAAAATGATTAACTTGAATTTTGAAGAACGGCAGATTACCATAGAAATGGTTTCGTTTACATAGATTAGGGGAATAATATATGAGTATAACATGTTGGTTTGTCAAGTAGGTTCTGAGCCAAGAGGCAACAGACTTGAAGACAGAGTTTGGGGTAAATGCACAGTACATTAGCATAGCTTAAGATGAACATTTCCATGAGAGAAATGCATTGGTTATCTCTAGGTTTGAGAATAGTTAACTTCAGGTGAAACCAGGTGTCATTATGGCAACACAGTATTTTTTTAATATAAATTTATTTGTTTTAGAGGTTAGTTACTTTACACTATTGTATTGGTTTTGCCATACATCAGCATGAATCTGCCACAGTTATACACGTGTTCCCCATCCTGAACCCTCTCCCTCCTCCCTCCCCATACCATCCATCTGGGTCATCTCAGTGCACCAGCCCCAAGCATCCAATATCATGCATCAACCTCCTTTTAAATTTATATACAGAAGGAAAAAATTATCCCTAGTTTGTTTCCTCCTGCCGCTTAAGAGAGATAAAAATGTCTGGCACTTGCAGGCTATTTCCTTCATTTGGAGACCTCTGGCCTTCCTGCTTGTTATCCTCTCAGTCGTATAGTCTGAAGACAGGGAGCATGATTCCTTCTAGCTTCATTTTTCTTCTTTTTCTCAAGATTACATTGGCTATTCATGGTATTTTGTATTTCCATACAAAATGTAGATACTTTTGTTCTAATTCTGTGAAAAATGCCATTGGTAATTTGATAGGGATTGCACTGACTCTGTAGATTGTTTTGAGTAGTTTGCTTGTTTGTTTGTTTACAGTCGGTCTTCATTGATTTCTTTTATCTTATTATCTTTCTTGAAAGAGCTGAGGTCTACATAACTGTAGCAAGATGACCTTCTGAAAATCTCAGGTAGTGTCCTATAGCTGGATAGAGAGAGAACCAGGTTTACTGTTAAACTTTTTGTACAGATTAGGTTTTAGGTTTTAGCTTTAGGGATACTTAGATCCCTTCCTTGTAAGGGTGTGAGAAAGATCCTCTATAGCAAAAGCAGTATACTCACTGCTGTGTGGGTCCCAGATGAGCAATTGTTGGAAAGTGTGGCATGAATTCACCATCCCTCACTATTCCATAGAAATAGTCCAGAATCATAGTCTTTAATAGTAGAAAAGTGAGAGTAATATTTTAGATTTAAAAGCACTGGCTCTTAGAACCCACTGCTGTGTTTTTGTGATTTCAACTGCAGCTACCTTGGTTGTAGAGAATGAAATTACATAATGATAATTGAAGCATAAGGACAAAAATCTGAACAGTCCTCAACTATATTATACTGTCAAGTATATCTCAATCCAGGTGGGATTAATATGGATAAAGGACAAAAATGGTAAGGACCTCAAGTGATGTTGCTCAGTAGCGTCTGACTCTTTGCGACCCCATGGACTATAGCCTACCAGGCTCCTCCACCCATGGGATTTTCCAGGCAAGAATACTGGAGTGGATTGCCATTTCCTTCTCCAGTGACCTAAGAGAGGCAGAAGAGATTAGGAAGAGGTGGCCAGAATACACAGAAAAACTGTACCAAAAACATCTTAATGACCTAGATAACCACGATGGTGTGGTCACTCATCTTGAGCCAGACATCCTGGTGGGTGAAGCCAAGTGGACCTTAGGAAGCATTACTACGAACTAAGTTAGTGGAGGTAATGGAATTCCAGCCTAGCTATTTCAAATCCTAAAAGATGATGCTGTTCATGTAATATGCCAGCAAATTTGGAAAAGTTACTAGTGGCCACGGACTGAAAAAGGTCAGTTTTCATTCCAGTCCCAAAGAAATGCAATGCCAAAGAATGTTCAGACTGTCATACAATTGCATTAATTTTACATGCTAGTAAGGATATACTCAGGAGAAGGCAATGGTACCCTACTCCAGTACTCTTGCCTGGAAAATCCTATGGATGGAGGAGCTTGGTGGGCTGCAGTCCATGGGGTCGCTAAGAACCAGACATGACTGAGTGACTTCCCTTTCTCTTTTCACTTTCATGCCATTGGAGAAGGAAATGGCAACCCACTCTAGTGTTCTTGCCTGGAGAATCCCAGGGACGGGGGAGCCTGGTGGGCTGCCATCTATGGGGTCGCACAGAGTCGGACACGACTGAAGCAACTTAGCAGCAGCAGCAGCAAGGATATACTCAAAATCCTTCAAACAAGATTTCAACAATATGTGAACTGGGGAACTTCCAACTGTACAAGCTGGGTTTGGAAAAGGCAGAGGAACCAGAGATCAAATTGCCAACATTTATTGGATCATAGAGAAAGCAAGGGAATTCCAGAAAAGACTATGTGAAAGGCTTTGACTCTGTGGATCACAAACTGGAAAATTCTGAAAAAGATAGGAATATCAGACCATCTTACCTGTCTCCTGAGAAACCTGTAAGCAAGTCAAAAAAAAAAAAAAAATAGAACTGTACACAGAACAATGGACTGGTTCAAAACTGGGAAAGCAGTATGACAAGGCTATTTGTTGTCACTATGTTTAATTAACTTATGTGCAGAATACCTCATGAAAAATGCCAGACTGGATGAAGCTCAGGCTGGAATCAAGATTGCTGGGAGAAATATCAATAACTTTAGATATGCAGATGATGCCACTCTAATGGCAGAAAGTGAAGAGAAACTGAAGAGCCTCCTGATGAAAGTGAAAGAGCAGAATGATAAAGCTGGCTTAAAACTCAGCATTCACCTGTGGCTGATTCATGTCAATGTATGGCAAAACCAATACAGTATTGTAACATAGAATAAAGTAAAAAAANACAAGGCTATTTGTTGTCACTATGTTTATTTAACTTATGTGCAGAATACCTCATGAAAAATGCCAGACTGGATGAAGCTCAGGCTGGAATCAAGATTGCTGGGAGAAATATCAATAACTTTAGATATGCAGATGATGCCACTCTAATGGCAGAAAGTGAAGAGAAACTGAAGAGCCTCCTGATGAAAGTGAAAGAGCAGAATGATAAAGCTGGCTTAAAACTCAGCATTCACCTGTGGCTGATTCATGTCAATGTATGGCAAAACCAATACAGTATTGTAACATAGAATAAAGTAAAAAAAAAAACAAACTCAGCATTCAAAGATCTAAGATCATGGCATCCAGTCCCATCACTTCATGGCAAATAGATGGGGAAAAGTTGAACGCAGTGACAGATTTTGTTTACTTGGGTTCCAAAAATCACTACGAACTGTGACTGCAGCCATGAATTAAAAGACATTTGCTTCTTGGAAGGAAAGCTATGACAAATCTATACAGAATATTAAAAAGCAGAGACATCACTTTGCCAACAAAGGTCCATATAGTGAAAGCTATGTTTTTTTCCAGTAGTCATGTAAGAGTTGTCAACCGATGTAAAAGTTGGGCCACTGAGAAGGCTGAGGGCCAAAGAATTTATGCTTTCAAGTTGTGATGCTGGAGAAGACTGTGGAAAGTCCCTTGGACAGCAAGGAGATCAAATTAGGAAATCTTAAAGGAAATCAACCCTGAATATTCACTGGAAGGACTGATGCTAAAGCTCCAATACTTTTACCACCTGATGCAAAGAGTTGACTCGTTAGACAAGATGTTGATACTGGGAAGATTTAAGGCAGGAGGAGAATGAGGCGGTAGAGGATGAGTTGGTGAGATAGCATCACGAACTCAATGGACATGAATTTGAACAAACTCTGGGAGATAACAAAGGACAGGGAAGCCTGGCATACTACAGTCCATGGTGTCACAGAGTCAGACATGACTTAGTGACTGAACAACAACAACTTTGTTAGCTCTTTCTAAATTCATAATAATTTTTAAAAAATTTATTGATTTATGTGGCTGTACAGGGTCTTAGCTGGGGAATGCAGGATCTCCAGTCCTAGTTGTAACAGGCAGGAATTTAGTTGCAGCGTGTGAACTCTTAGTTGTGGTGCGTGGAGTCTCTTTGTGTGACGAAGGATCCAGCGTGGGCCCCCTGCACTGGGAGTTCAGAGTCTCAGCTATTGGACCACCAGGGAAGTCCCTCATAGTGTGTGTGTGTGTTTTACTATATTATTGTCTCATACAACAGAAGTAATATTATGAATGATAATGTCGTTACATGCCAATGATTTAAATATTATAAAGGAGTCTTCTCACTATAATAAAATAGATAACTAAAAGGATCTACTGTATAGCACAGGGAATTCTATTTAATACTCTGTAATAACATATATGGGAAAATAATTTTAAAAGAGCAGATTATATGTATATATCTGGTTAATTCACTTTATACCTGAAACTAACACAGCTTTGTAAATCAACTATACTTCAATAAAAATCATAAAAATAAAGGAGTCTTCTTTGTAAAGGGACAGAAGGAGCTGTGTGAGGGGTTGAGAAGGAGACTGACTTTATTCCTCTTCTTCCTCATTTAGCTTTGGATCTCGGGCAGGTTGGCCTGGTCCTGTCTCTCACACTCACACTCACGGGGATGTTCCAGTGGTGCGTCAGGCAAAGTGCCGAAGTTGAGAACATGGTGATGTTTATCTTTCTGTCCTTAGCCTTTTCAAATCTCCTTGCTGTTCTGTTATACAGCATAAAAGCAATTCTTATGGAAAATAATAAAACCCTTTCTTCTTTTTTTTTTCAAACATGATCTTACAAATTTTTTTTTAATGTTCTCCTCCATCTGCTTAAGGGCTTCCCTGGTGTCTCAGATGGTAAAGAATCCGCCTGCAGTGCAGAGCCACAAGAGACAAAGGTTCTATCCCTGGATTGGAAAGATCCCCTGGAGAAGGGACTGGCGACCCACTCTAGTATTCTTGCCTGGAGAATCCCCATGAACAGAGCAGCCTGGCAGGCTGTAGTCCATGGGGCTGCAGAGCTGGACATGACTGCCTGACTTTCAGTTTCATTTTCCATCTGCTTAAAGTTGATAAAAATATATTCATATTTTCCCACATATGTATGCCATGTCAGAAGATTTTACATTCATCACAAACTGTCTTTAAATACAGTAAATGTCTCTGTAGGAGAGAGGTTCTGAAATTCTGCAGACAATGTAAGCTAATTTCTTAGCAGCTTATTTATCTTTGCTTCTTAATAGATAATTCCTTATTTTTGGTAAAAGAAAAGAAGCCAGTATTTTAAGGTTTATTTAATTAATATTTCTCCCTACCTCCATCCCCATTTTATCACTTATTCTTGTGTGTGTTGAACACCTGAATTTGCTGGTGGCCCTTCTTCTTGGTAGGCAGGCTTCCTCTCAGAATGTGCTCTCAAAGGTGTGGACTTACGGTTAAGAGGCCTTAGTCAATAAGTAAATTATATACTTTTGAATATTTGTACCTTCTCCTAAAGGGAGAAAACCAATAAAAATGAAGTTTTTCCATTTATTTCTTGTAACAGAGTTGAAAGTGACTATTAAAATGATGTTTGTTTTTAATGGCTGAGTAATGATCCAGAGAGATGATATGGGGTGGGAAGTGGGAGGGGGGTTCAGGATTGGCAACTCACGTACACCCATGGTGGATTCATGTCAAGGTATGGCAAAACCAATACAGTATTATAAAGTAAAATAAAGTAAAAATAAAAATTTTAAGAAAAGAATATAAGAAAATTAAAAAAAAATGATGTTTGATGACTATCCAGTTCTGGACATCTGTAACACATGACCCTTCTATAGCCACACATACTGATTAATGTCCATAAATGTTCTTTTCTTTCAAAAAAAGCTTTTACTTTTTTTATTCAGATGTGAAAGGTGGATCAGTGAAAGCTTACCGTTCATTTCTCTAATTTTTTAGCTTTTATATAAAGTTGAAGGAAGTAGTCGTATGTAAAATGTAAAAGTGTTGAAGATGATGAGCAAGTTTACAGATCATCCAGGGCCTCATCAGACTCCTAATTCTGTCCTTTGTGGATGTTGAGACCTGAGATACTCTGAACCATAGAAAAGCAGGAGGTTTTATTTACAATCTCTGAACACCCATAAACTAGGTCCTCTGATACTAGCTCATATGATGTCATATGTCTTTCAGATGATTTCAGTAGAAAGGGGGATTGAATATACAGACCTTGAGAAAGAAGCGCCCTGGGAACTTGAGTATCGTCCACCACCATCCTGGCCCAACGAGGGAATGATTCACTTTCTCAATGTGAACTTGAGATATAACTCGGACAGTCCTCTGGTATTGAGGAACCTGGAAGCATTCATTTGCTCAAGAGAAAAGGTTAGTTTAAACCATTTGGCTGTTTAAATCCAGCTAAAGATTTAGCACCACATCTGTTCTTGGCTTCCTTATCACTGTGTCAGGGGGACTGTTTGCTCCTAATGGATGCAAATCAGTGACATTGTAGATGAATCTTTCTTGGAAACTGATCATGGAATGGGGACACCAGCAATTTTTCCCCTGTGTTGTGAGCTCCCTCATGGTGGCTGATGGGCCCTGGGATCCGGGGCTCCATCTTAACCTGACCCAGGACACTATATGTGACACCTAATTATTCATACATAGTCTGGGACGTCAGCCTTGTCTTCTTGGCCCTAACTCTCCAATATCTCATTCCTTTGTATCTTTTCTTGTTTGTATTTCTGAGATCTCCTCCTCCCATGGTGCCCTCTGGTACAGCCTCCTTCCCTGTCCCTTAGCCCTTCCTGTAGCCTTGTCCTCCACTCACCCACACTGAGCTGCTCATCTCCTTCCTTCCCCCCAACAGACTGCTGCTTTCTTAGCCCAGATCTGATCCTTACTGGCCTGGGTGAGCTGCTGCTGGAACCATAGCCTAGCCTCAAGTCCACTCCAGCAGGGNTGGAATGAACACTGACCTTTTCCAGTCCTGTGGCCACTGCTGAGTTTTCCAAATGTGCTGGCATATTGAGTGCAGCACTCTCACAGCATCATCTTTCAGGATTTGAAAGAGCTCAACTGGAATTCCATCACCTCCACTAGCTTTGTTCATAGTGATGCTTTCTAAGACCCACTTGACTTTACATTCTAAGATGTCTGGCTCTAGATGAGTGATCACATCGTCATGATTATCTGGGTTGTGAATATCTTTTTTTTAATAGTTCTTCTGTGTATTCTTGCAACCTCTTCTTAATATCTTTAGCTCTGTTAGGTCCCTACCATTTCTGTCCTTTATCGAGCCCATCTTTGCATGAAATGTTCCCTTGGTATCTCTTAATTTTCTTAAAGAGATCTCTAGTCTTTCCCATTCTATTATTTTCCTCTATAACTTTGCATTGATCACTGAAGAAGGCTTTCTTATCTCTACTTGTTATTCTTTGGAACTCTGCATTCAGATGCTTATATCTTCCCTTTTCGCCTTTGCTTTTTGCTTCTCTTCTTTTCACAACTATTTGTAAGGCCTCCCCTGACAGCCATTTTTNAAGGCTTTCTTATCTCTACTTGTTATTCTTTGGAACTCTGCATTCAGATGCTTATATCTTCCCTTTTCGCCTTTGCTTTTTGCTTCTCTTCTTTTCACAACTATTTGTAAGGCCTCCCCTGACAGCCATTTTTCTTTTTTGCATTTCTTTTCCATGGGGATGGTCTTGATCCCTGTCTCCTGTACAATGTCACTAACCTCATTCCATAGTTCATCAAGCACTCTACCTATCTATAACATACAAAAATATTAGTTTCCTACATTTTTTCTGTTTTATGTAATATTTTCTTAAAAACTGCCCCCCTTATTCCCGTATTATCCCCTTCTCCTGCCAGCCTCCTAATTCCCTGTGACTCAGACTGTGGTGCCAGAGCCAGCATCACCTGCCTCTCCTGGAGCTTCTTAGAAATACAGAGTCTCAGGCTCACCCAGACCTCCTGACTCAGATTCATATCTGAACTTGCCCTCTACCTTTCTCTCCCATGGGCAGTTTTTTTTTTTTTTAATTTCTTTTTACATTTTATTTAATACTTTATTCTATTTTACAGTACTGTATTGGTTTTGCCATACATTGACATGAATCTGCCACAGGTGTATACGATTTCCCAATGCTGAAGCCCCCTCCCACCGCCCTCCCCACACCATTTCCCTGGATCATCCCGTACACCAGCCCCAAACATCCTGTATCCTGTATTGAACATAGACTGGCGCTTCGTTTCTTATATGATAGTATACATGTTTCAGTGCCATTCTCCCAAATCATCCCACCCTCTCCCTCTCCCTCAGAAGCCAAAAGTCCGTCTATACCTCTGTGTCTCTTATATTGTCTCACAGGGTCATCATTACTGTCTTTCTAAATTCCATATATATGTGGCAGTATACTGTAATGGTGTTTTTCTTTCTGGCTTACTTCACTCTGTATAAACGGCTCCAGTTTCATCCATCTCATTAGAACTGAGTCAAACTTATTCTTTTTAAGTGCTGAGTAATACTCCATTGTGTATATGTACCACAGCTTTCTTATCCATTCATCCCCTGATGGACATCTAGGTTGTTTCCATGTCCTGGCAATTATAAACAATGCTGCAATGAACACTGGGGTTCATGTGTCTCTTTCAATTCGGGTTTCCTCAGTGTGTATGCACACCCAGCAGTAGGATTGCTGGGTCATAAGGCAATTCTATTTGCAATTCTTTAAGGAATCTCCACACTGTTTTCCATAGTGGCTGTACTAGTTTGCATTCCCACCAACAGTGTAAGAGGGTTCCCTTTTCTCCACATTCTCTCCAGCATTTATTGCTTGTAGATTTTTGGATCGTAGCCATTCTGACTGGTGTGAAGTGGTACCTCATTGTGGTCTTGATTTGCATTTCTCTAATAATGAGTGATGTTGAGCATCTTTTCATGTGTTTGTTAGCCATCTGTATGTCTTCTTTGGAGAAATGCCTGTTTAGATCTTTGGCCCATTTTTTGATTGGATCGTTTATTTTTCTGGAGTTGAGCTGCATAAGTTGCTTGTATATCTTTGAGATTAGTTGTTTGTCAGTTGCTTCATTTGCTATTGTTTTCTCCCATTCAGAAGGCTGTCTTTTCACCTTACTTATAGTTTCCTTTGTTGTGCAGAAGCTTTTAATTTTAATTAGATCCCATTTGTTTATTTT
>SJYW01029149.1:100892-130972 GCA_006410735.1 Raphicerus campestris | reverse complement strand
TTTCTGGTCTTACGTTTAGATCTTTAATCCATTTTGAGTTTATTTTATGTGTGGTGTTAGAAAGTGATCTAGTTCCATTCTTTTACAAGTGGTTGACCAGTTTTCCCAGCACACCTGTTAAAGAGACTGTCTTTACTCCATTGTATGTTCTTGCCTCCTTTGTCGAAGATAAGGTGTCCATAGGTGTGTGGATTTATCTCAGGGCTTTCTATTTTGTTCCATTGATCTATATTTCTGTCTTTGTGCCAGTACCATACTGTCTTAATGACTGTGACTTTGTAGTAAAGCCTGAAGTCAGGCAAGTTGATTCCTCCAGCTCCATTCTTCTTTCTCAAGATTGCTTTTGCTGTTTGAGATTTTTTGTATTTCCATACAAATCTTGAGATTATTTGTTCTAGTTCTGTGAAGAATACTGTTGGTAGCTTGATGGGGATTGCATTGAATCTGTAAATTGCTTTGGGTAGTATACTCATTTTCACTATATTGACTCTTCCGATCCCTGAACATGGACTATTTCTCCATCTATTAGTGTCCTCCATGGGCAGTTTTTGATGAGTGATAACCTGTGATTCCCAAGAAATGTCCTTTCACAGTTTGAAATTGAATTCAAGAATTCCCAAATCTCTGCTGCTAACTGAGCAAGAGGCTCTAGAATGTTCTGTGCTACTAGATATACTTACTTTTATGCTTTTATGAGATGGTTGAATGGCATTGCTGACTGGATGGACATGAATTTAAGTATGCTCTGGGAGTTGGTGACGGACAGGGAAGCATGGCATGCTTCAGTCCGTGGGGTTGCAAAGAGCTGGACATGACTGAGCAACTGAACTGAACTGATGCTCTATAAATTGCACCTTTGCATTACAATCTAATTCTGTATGATTCCACTGCATTTCTTTGCATCTTTCCAGTGGAGTTTGTCTTCATTACAGGCAGTTTTCATCCTGCTGTCTGTCTTTCCCCACACCAGCCTCCTGCAGGGACTGGAGGGATTTCCCACAGACTCAGCCCTGCCTGGACCTGGAGTCAGAGACAGCCCCGTGCAGCACTGTATGTGTGGCTGTTTCACCACCTGATGGGATCAAAAATGAGTCCTGCTGCCCCAAGCAGGGCACAAGGTCTGTTTGGTCTGCTCCTCAGGCACCATGTGTCCCACTTAGCTGCAGATTTCTCTCTCAGTCGAGCTGT
This sequence comes from Raphicerus campestris, assembly GCA_006410735.1. NCBI lineage: Eukaryota > Metazoa > Chordata > Mammalia > Artiodactyla > Bovidae > Raphicerus > Raphicerus campestris. The sequence continues at coordinate 129,784 of SJYW01029149.1, read as the reverse complement.
GGGTGCCAGGTCTTCTTGCTGACAGCTGGTCCACCTGTCCTTAGGTACCCTGTTTGCTCTCACTCACCACATGTATGCCTGACCATAAAATCTCTATGGTTGGCCTTTTTCTTTAACTGCAGCTACACTTCTCCCCACTTTCTCTGTTCTAGCTACTCAGACATGATAAGGTGTCAGGCTATCCAGGAGATAAGGACGCCCATCAGCAGGTGGAAAAGGGGCCAACAGATGTGGATTTGAGTCCCATCCTGCTACTTATGGGCTCTGATATTCTGATAGACTAATTCATCTAAACCTCAATCTTTTCTTATGCAAAATGAAAGCAATAGATTGTAACCTGTAGGGTTTATGTATAACTTAATCAAGATAAGGCATGTAAAACACCCAGAGTAAATGCTTGGATAAAAATGGTCATCATTTTCATATGGTATAAAATGACCATAACCATTTATTCTGTGGAAGGTGTTGTCTGTCCCATGAGAATGAGGTGTTGGCCATTTGAAGTTGTATTTATGGCTGTAGGATCCATCTACTGTGTCTGTCTCTGTCTGATTTATCTTGTACTTAAATAATATGGTAATGAGTTCCAACCAGTCCATTCTGAAGGAGATCAGCCCTGGGATTTCTTTGGAAGAAATGATGTTAAAGCTGAAATTCCAGTACTTTGGCCACTTCATGCAAAAAGTTGACTCATTGGAAAAGACTCTAACGCTGGGAGAGATTAGGGGCAGGAGGAGAAGGGGACAACAGAGGATGAGATGGCTGGATGGCATCACTGACTCGATGCACGTGAGTGTGAGTGAACTCCAGGAGTTGGTGATAGACAGGGAGGCCTGGCGTGCTGTGATTCATGGGGTTGCAAAGAGTCGGAGACGACTGAGCAACCGAACTGAAGAAGCGAAGTGAAGTCGCTCAGTTGTGTCCAACTCTTTGCGATCCCATGGACTGTAGCCTACCAGGCTCCTCCATCCATGGGATTCTCCAGGCTAGAGTACTACAGTGGGTTGCCGTTTCCTTCTCCAGGAGATCTTCCCAACCCAGGGATCGAACTTGGGTCTCCCACATTGCAGGCAGATGCTTTACCATCTGAGCCACCAGGGAAGCTCAAACTGGTAATAGATTTTCCATCAATTTCTCTGGACTGAGTTAAAAATCTCAACTCCCATGGGAGTTTCTTTTTCTCAGGATACAGGTAATGCAAATAATAAAAAGTCAAGTCCAATACAGGTCCTGATGTCAACATATGCAGTCTGGTTGAAGAAACAAGAAAATGGCTATATTAGCTTTGTAAGCTAGAAGCAGATCACAATTTTTATAGATGCTTAATAAAATAACATATCTTCTGTTAGAGTTGGATCAAGTCCATATTAGGGGACAGGAAGAGCATTTCCAAGGAATTAGACATGTGAGACAGACTTAATGATGTGTGGTTAGGGTTTCAGCAGGTGGAAATGCATGTGAAAGGCATTCCGAGAGGTGAGACCAGCATAACAAAAGCGTGATGCCCTGATTCAGTGACTGAAGAACTAGACACATGCAAAGCATCCAGGAAAATGAACTACCAAGTGTGTAACACACATTTTTACATTCAACCCTCACAACTAGCTAGTGATGCCAAGGAAGCTGACTCATGTGCATGAAGGATGGAGAGGTTAGAGAGGACAGTTTTGTAGAAGAGGCATCCTGGGGTGGAGTGTTGGGTGCTGAGCTGGCATTCAGGAGTTTAATCTGAGAAGTGAGAGCCCATGGACCAGAGTGGGAAGGTGCAGGGGCCAGGGAGCCAGGAGCTGTTACAGCTCAAGCAAGACATCCTAAAAAAGTGATTCCACTTTTTGAAATCAAGTTGACGTTGATTAAAACAGAGCTGTAACACCTGGATTTGTGAGCGTGCAGGGCAACGGGCGGGAGTAGGAAATGGCATCATGCTTCCGGAGGGTAGCTTATGGCTTAGCCGCCTCCTCTGAAAGTGCTCATGCTTTGCTGTTGTTCAGTCGCCTAGTCATGCCTGACTCTTTGTGACCCCATGGACTGACACATACCAGCCTTTTCTGTCCCTCACCGTCTCCTGCAGTTTTCCCAGTTCATGCTCATTGTATCAATGATGCCATCCAGCCATTTCATCCTCCGTCATCCCCTTCTCCTTCTGCTTTCAATCTTTCCTGGCATCAGGGTCTTTTCCAATGAGTTGGCCCTTTGTGTCAGATGGCCAAAGTATTGGAGCTTCAGCATCAGTCCGTCCAGTGAATATTCAGGACTGATTTCCTTTAGAGTTGACTGGTTTGATCTCCTTGCTTTCCGGGGGGTTTATACATGACTCTACGCAGTTCCACATCTGATATATTTTGTGAAGGAAATGAATAAAGTTATTTTCCAAGATTTAGCTTCAAGGATATTTAACACATAGTTATTTATAACAGCTAACTATTTGACACTGCCTAAATATCCAGCAATAGAGGATTTGTTAAATAAATGATCACATGTACTATAATATTATGCAACCATTAAATAAACATTTTAGAAATACAAAATGAAAACACATATAACTGTTTACATTAATCATCTTTTCTTTAAATGTGTGAACTTGTATCTTTACAAACACTTGGAAAAAAAAATACAACAACAAGAACACACACAGAAGCCTAGAAAGTAAAAACATTTTAAGAATTTTTTTTTTTCAGAGTGCTAGGCTATAGCTAGTATTTATTAACTTTTCAAATTCATTTTCACCAATTATGATTAAGGAAAGAGTTTATTTTGTTTTTAAACACTGTGAGCCTGGGAAAGATGTAATGAGAGTAAAGTGGGGAAGATGGATGAAGGTGTTGTTTTGTGTGTAGCATTGGGTGTTGATTATGCTGAGTTTGATGTGTGAAGAGAGATCCAAGAGCAAGTGTCTAACAAGTGTCATCATCAGAGAGCAACCTGGCTGGAAAAACAGGGGCCACTGCAAGCAGATAACAGATTTTCTTTAAGTGTCTTTATGATTGTATCTATTTATTTATTTTTGGCTGGTATGGGTCTCTGTTGCTGCTCAGGCTTCTCTCTAGTTGCTCCATGTGGGCTTCTCACTGTGCTGTCTTCTCTTGTTAGGAGCATGGGCTATAGGGTGTGAGGGCTTCAAAAATTTAAGCATGTCAACTTCAGTCATGGTTCCCAGGTTCTAGAGCACAGGCTCAATAGTTGTGGTGCACGGGCTTAGTTGCTTCACAGTATGAGGAATTCTCCTGGACTAGGGCTTAATCCCACGTCTCCTGCATTGGCAGGCAGTTCCTTTACCACTGAGCCATGAGGGAAGCCCTCAAGTGTCTTTAGATTGGAGAATGTGAGCTTACTGATACTGGTGACACTCTCCATGGGCAATTGGTAAAACCCTTTGGTTACCCAGGAAAGACGTTTAGACTATGGCTTTGATGACTGAACTCTAGGAATAATCAGAGTCAGGTTTTCTTGGAGTTGCCTTTTTCTTTTTGGGGGGCCTGGGGCCGTGCAGCATGTGGGATCTTAGTTTCCTGGCCAGGGATCGAATCCACGCCTCCAGCAGTGGAAGCGCAGAATCCTAACCGCTGAACTGCCGGGGAGTCCCCTGGTGTTTAGTTTTCTTCACTGCAGTTTGGAACTCACAGTCCTGTGGTCATGAGCAGTCCTTGGTGCCCCTACATGTCTCAGTCCATTTGCCCAAAGTTTACAGATGTTCCCGTTTGCACAGATGGATCGGTTTCAGTGGAGCTGATAACATGGGAACATACATTCTCACAGATCAGTTCTCACCTGTGTCCTGATGTGCGTTGATTTATGTATAAGAACACTCAGAAATACAGGCCCACCTGTTTTACTGTGCTTCACAGATAATGCTTTTAAAAAAAAAGACATTTAAGGCAACACTGTGTCAGGCAAATACGTTGGCAGCATTTTTCCTATGGCATTTGGTCACTTCATGTCTCTATCACATTTTGATAATTCTTGCAATATTTCAAACCATTTCATTATTATTATATTTATTATCCTGATATGTGATCAGTGGTTTTTAATGGTACTATCCTATAAATGCTTAGATGGGTAGCATTCTTTTAACAATAGAGTATTGAAAATTAAGGTGTGTACATTTTTTATATATAATGCTATTGTACATCATTAGACTACAATATAGTATAAATGTAACTTTTATTTGCACAGAGAAAGAAAACATTGCTATAACTGTCTTTATTTTGATATTCATGTGTTGTGGTGGTCTGGAGCCAAATCCAAAATATCTTTGAGGCCTGCCTGTACACAGAACACATGGGCCACATATATACACACTACAACCTGCCTGTATGCAGAGAATAGCCCATCTATATTATGTGAATTAGGGTTTAAATTAGGTACAATTAGGTACAAAATATCCTGAGAAACCTGTATGCAGATCAAAAAGCAACAGTTAGAACCAAACATGGAGCAATAGACTGCTTCAAAATTGGGAAAGGAGTACCTCAAGGCTGTATATCATCACTCTGCTTATTCAACTTACATGCAGAGTACAGCATGTGAAATGCTGGGCAGTATGAAGCACAAGCTGGAATCAAGACTGCCAGGAGAAATACCAGTAACCTCAGATAAGCATATGATACCACCCAAGTGGCAGAAAACAAAGAGGAACTAAAGAGCCTCTTGATGAAGGTGAACGGGTAGAGTGTAAAAGCTGGCTTAAAGCTCAACATGCAGAAAACTAAGATCATGGTTTCTGATTCTATCATCTCATGTCAAATAGATAGGCAAACAATGGAAACAGTGATAGACTTTATTTTCCTAGGCTCCAAAACTCACTGTGGATGGTGACTGCAGCCATGAAATTAGAAGATGCTTCTTCCTTGGAAGAAAAGCTATGACAAACCTAGACGGCATGTTAAAAAGCAGACACATTGCTTTGCCAACAAAGGTGCCTATAGCCAAAGCTATGGTTTTTCCAGTAGTCAGGTACGGATGTAAGAGTTGGGTCATAAAGAAGGCTGGGCACTGAAGAATGGATACTTTTGAACTAGGGTGCTGGAGAAGACTCTTGAGAGTCCCTTGAACAGCAAGGAGATCAAACCAGTCAGTCCTAAATGAAATGAGTCCTGAATACTCATTGGAAGAACTGATGCTGAAGCTCCAATACTTTGGCAACCTGACACAAAGAGCCAACTCATTGGAAAAGACCCTGATGCTGGGAAAGACAGAAGGCAGGAGGAGAAGGAGACGACAGGGGATGAGATGGTTGGGTGGCATCACTGATTCAATGGACATGAGTTTGAGCAAACTCCAGGAGATAGTGAAGGACGGGGAATCCTGGCATGCTGCAGTCCATGGGGTTGCAAAGAGCTGGACACTACTGAAAAATAACAAAATGTCTTATGGTCTTTGTATTATCTTTATGAGATAATAAAACTAGCTGAACCCACTTTTCTTATGTTTAATCTCTATAAAGATAAATTCTTTTTTGAAATGCCATGATTGATTTGATAGACTAAGATGTGAAACTTCAGAGGTTTTCAAATCAGGAAACATGAAAAGTTCTAAGTATTATGATTATATTACTCAGAAAGATTTAGTTGTTCTTTTTTTAAAGCCATGAGTTTTAAAACTTTACTGAATTACAAATAATCCAAGCATATGTTACACTCTCATCAATTTCAGATTTTCAATACAGATGAAATCATCTCTTGGAGAGCTTCCTTCAGAGAATTTGTAGTTGGGCTTCCCTGGTGGCTCAGACAGTAGAGAATCTGCCTGCAAGGCAGGAGAGCCAGGTTCTATCCCTGGGTCAGGAAGATCCCCTGGAGTAGGAAATGGCAACCTACTCTAGCATTCTTGCCTGGAGAATTCCATGGACAGAGGAGCCTGGCAGTCTACAGTCCTTGGGATCACAAAGAGTTGGACATGACTGATTGTCTAATGCTTTCTTTCACTTAAAAATTTATTGGTAAAAAAGGCTAGTTTCTGCATATATATTTAAATGTGGTTTATTCTCCACTGCCATTTTACCTAGGAAAAGGAAAGTGTAACCCGCTTCAGTATTCTTCCTGAAGAATCCCATGGACAGAGGAGCCTGGCAGGCTACTGTCCATGGTCGCAAGAATTGGACAAAACTTAGCGACTAAACCACCATCCACCAGCATTTTACCTACATTGTATCGATTCTTTAATCTTACTGTTAGTACATTTAATTTCTCTCTGCTTTGGTTTCAGTAAAGAGACTGACACTTGACATGTGTTTTTCCAAGGTTCAATTTTAAGTATTAATGTATTGATAAAGTGCCTTTTGAACTTCTCAGGTGAAAGGTCCCATGTAAATAGCAAATATTGTTTGTGTTGTTGTTGGTCTCATTATGTACATTTTGTCTACCGGCCTCTGTCTTTCAAGACTGAAACCTGCATTTTATATTTGAAGATGTTTCCTTTCAAAATAAAATATAATTAACATATTTAATATTAGGAAATGATTTCATTTTTCTACCAAAGAATAATTCCTCTTAAATAAATAACATATTCCTGAGAAAGTGAGTACTTCTTTGTGTATAATATTTCTGACTTGACTTGTTGATATTTCTGTAAAATTACCCGTGTAATTCTCAAGGTCAAATTACCCAGGGAGTAGGAATAAAGCTAAGTTAAAAGCTGACTTCTTATGGACCACTTAGGAGACTGCTGGGTTTTCATTGCAGTCAGGTTATTTATTTATTTATTTATTTGTTGTCTTCTTCCTTTATTTATGAATATTAGTTACAAATATACACTCACATACATATATACACCACATACACATATATGTCTCCCCCTTTAACATACCACATAATGGATACTATGTGATAATTATAGAAAGCAATTTTCTGCATATTAAGCATTTAATCAGGGAAATCTGAATAGAAGACACGAAAGTCACTATAGTTTATATTGCATGTTCTTGGGATGATGGTGCTCTCAATCAGGGACATTTGTGAATTTCTGTCATTTTTGGTTGCCACAGTTCTGGGGGTTGCATCTGGTATCTAGTGGGTACATGGCTACTATTAATCATCCTAAAATATACAGGACAGGCCCCAACCCTCAATAATTAATTATTGGTTCAAAATGTCAGTAGGGCCTTGCTTGAGAAACTTATAGATGACTTTTTATATATAATATAACTTTTAAGATTTATCTTCAACAATAGGTTCTCCTGGGTTTTGTGCATCCTGTTAATTCTTCATCCCCCTGGGTCTCTTTATAGTATGGCATCGTGGGAAGAACAGGAGCTGGGAAAAGTTCCCTCATTGCTGCTCTTTTTAGATTGTCAGAACCTGAAGGTAACATTTATATTGATGGAATCATGACAACACGTATTGGACTGCACGATTTAAGGAAGAAAATGTCAGTTGCACTTCAGGTACGCACAGCAGCGCACTCTCACATGTTCTTTTCATAAGCCATCTAAAGTTTAAGTGCTTTTAATTTGATTGCTCTTTTCAAGATACATGAACGAGTTGATCCTTTTTTTCCCAATAGAGCATATATTTAGCAGCAGGTATTTTCAACAGACACTTTTATCGGATAACCAGGTTTTTTTTGTTGTTGTTGTTGTTTATTTATTAGTTTTGTGCATGTGATTTAATAACTTACTGAAATAGATTTCTGGGCTCAGGCTTCCTCAGTTTCCACAATGTTTCCACTGATAATCACATAATTCTGAGAACAGAACGATACATGATTTGCTTAGTGATGGAGAGGTTCCTATAGGGAAACATGAATTTTATTAATAAGTGTCTTACAGATGGAATTTTGCTGTGGAAAATGAGGACGTCTTTTTAAAGTGTTTATCTCCTTGGAGAACTTTTTGTGAAACTGTGGGGCTTTGAGAATCATAGGCTATATAGATGCTCTGGGGAGACTTTGACAATTTAGTCATTAATGAATAATTTTCACCAGGCAGTACAGAGTAATAAGAAACAGCGAAGAATTCTGTCTCTCTGTACCCTGGTTTTCTCTGTCTTACGAGGCAGATGATGGTATCACCCCCTCAGTCAGTTGTGAGGACAAAATAGGTCAGTGAGAGTGCTGTGACGGTGGAGTAGTGAGTTGGCCATCTCTTCCTGGGCTCTGATTCTGTTCTCTTTTCTTCTTCTTCATAAAGTAGTAAAACTTTCAAGGAGAGTTTGGAGACTGGATTATATGCATGGCAAGACACTCCTGTCTTTCCTTGTGGTTCATTTACTCAACATAATTCTGTGACATTTACTGAGAAATTACTATCCTCCCGGTATATAGCCAAGGGCAGCCTAGATCCTGTGTCCTCATCTATCATCCTGCTCTCTGCTTTGACCGACTTGGTGATTTTAAAAAAATTGAGTTTTTATTTATATACTTAGTAATCATCTGCCCATCAAGGCAAGCTCAGAAAAATACTCCCTTGAAATGAGAAACAGAGAGGAGGTGAGACAGAATGAGCCAGGCAAATGTGCTTCCTGGAATGTGGGTGCAATGTGTCCTGAAATACCTGTTATCAGGAAGCATGTACAACACAGCACCCAAAGGGAGGCGAATGTGGACTTGGGTACAACTGTTGCTACCTACCCATGACCTCAAAAATACCTGGAATTACTCTAAGTAAATTTAAAACCAAGATATTCTTTTCAGACTCTAGTGAAATGCCACCTCACACCCTTTAAGATGTCTGCTATCAAAGAAAAGAGAGAGAACAAAAGAAATTGATAAGTATTGTCAAGGATGTAGAGAAATTAGAATCCTTGTTCATTGCTGATAGGAATGTGAAATAGTGCAGCTACTATGGGAATCAACTTGCTGGTTGCTCTGACGAGTTGATAATGGAATTATCATATGACCTAGCAATTTTACGTAAGAGTATAAACCCAAAAGAATTGGAAGAAAGGTCTTGAAGAGATACTGGAACATGCATGTTATAGCAGCATTATTCTCAACAGCAAAGGGTGGAGGCACCCAAGGTTCCATTGACAGATGAATCAGCAAACAAAATGTGGTGCGTATACACACAGTAGAATATCACTCAGCCTTAATAAAGAGGAAAATTCTGACACGTGCTACAGCACAGATGACCGTGAAAAAATTAAGCTAAGTGAAGTAAGTCATTTACAAAGGACAAATACTGTGTAATTCTACTAATAGGAGTTACCTGGAGTAGCAAATTCATGGATACAGGTTGCAGAATGGTGAGTGCCAGGAGTGGCCAGGAGAGGGGACTTGTTGTTTAATGGGTACAGAGTTTCAGTTCTTCAAGATGAAAGGAGATCTGCAGCTGGGTGGTGGTGATGGCTGTACAACAATGGGAATGTATTTAGCATCACTGGACTGTGCACTTAAAGTGTTTAATCTAGCAAATTTTATGTATATTTTATCACAATTGAAAAAAATTTTTTTCAAAGGTATCCCTATTAGGAAAAATGGGAAGAACTTTTTAGTACATTCAGTCCCCATATTTAAAGATTTCCTCTGGCTATTAGATTTATGACTTATGGTTACAGTAGAAAATAAATGAGCTTAGATACCCAAGTTTTATGTTTTGATGGTACTCATCACTGAAATGGCCATGTGAGATTAGTTAGTAGAAATAAAGGGCATGTCTGTAAAGTCCTTTCACGTCCTTGAATGCAAAGCTTTAGAAACATCCCAGCATTATTTTTAACGCTTCTTAAAAGGAAAAAGTTTTATGCTTGTGTACATAAAATAATTCCGTAAATAAATAACATTAGATGATTCTTGGCTCTGCAAATAATATTTGGAAGCACATCTGAGCAAAGACTAAGCATGCCTTGACCTCAGCATGTTTTGGTTCTATTCTGTTGGTTTCCATCCTTGCTTGGAGCATGTTCTAGGTACACACTCCAGAGAGCATGTTTGCAAAATAGTGCTAAGTTTGTCACCAAGATGCATTGTTGTTTGATTAAAGAGAGAAAACCTGGAGAGAACTTGCAATGTGTAAAGGTTCCCAGGAAGCCATTCAGGAGGCAGAGAGGGCTAGAATGGTTAAGAGTGTAGACCCAGCATCAGTGTGACCCACAGTTTATTCCTGCTCTGCCTCGTCGACTGTGGGGCCTTGATGATGTCACTTGGCTGCCAGGCTTCAACATCCTCGTCTTTAAACCTGGTCTGGAAATCACTGACCCCCAGATTTGTGGTGAAGATGTAACTTAGTGAGATAATGTTTGTGCCCATGTCTCATTCTTAGGAATGCTTAGTCATCAGGAACTGTTATTCTTAAGAATCAGGGCACTGGCCTTTTGGGTATTGTTTCTACTTAAGTAAAAAGAGTAACACCTTCTGAAATTACTTTTCTCTTTAATTTCTGTTTATGTGTTCATGGCCTTTGGTGATTTTCTTTATATTTATCTTTTAATAATAAAAACTTAATTGTTACATAAATATGAATAGTAAAGCAAAGAAACAGAAAATAAAAACAAATAAAAAGACACAATAGGAATTTTGGGGAAAAGCACCACAGAGAAATGTATCTAACATTTTCCACCAAGAGCAAGAAATCAAACTAAATTTTTTTTTGTATTTTGATTTCTGTCTTTCCTCCCACCAGCTTCTTTCCTAGCCATCACCTTATACACACTCTTACTTTCCAATCCTCCACCAAGACCTCCAGCCTTTTTCTCAGCCCTCCCCACACTCTTGACTATTTTCTTTCTCTCTTTGAGGACAGGGCCTGAATCTCTCATTTCTGTTCCTCTAGTGCTTGTTACAGTCCCTGACAAGTTACACGAGTGTTAATAATAATTCCTAATGTTTATGGAATCGTTAAGACATTTTAGTTTCTTATCCCACCATTTCCTGCTTAATCCTCACAATTTGTTGCTATCCTTATCTGACAGATTCAAAAACTGAGCTTATCCTACTTTTCAAGTAAGAGGCAGAGCCAGGATTCAAATTTTATGTGTCTACTTTTTAAAAATGGAAGTATAGCTGATTCACAGTGTTTCAGTCGTATAGTGAAGAGTTTCAGGTTCATCTCCAAAGACGCCCATGGCCGCAGAGTAAAATCCAAAGTACTAGTATATGACAGAGACCTACGCTCTCCAGTCTCCACCTGTCCAATTCTCAGTTGTGTCTAACTCTTTGTGACCCTATGGACTGCAGCACGCCAGGATTCCCTGTCCATCACCAACTCCTGGAGCTTGCTTAAACTCATATCCATTGAGTCGGTGATGCCATCCAATCATCCCTTTCTCCTCCTGCCTTCAATCTTTCCCAGCATCAGGGTCTTTTCCAATGAGTCAGCTCTTCACATCAGGTAGCCAAAGTGTTGAAGCTTCAGTATCAGTCCTTCCAGTGAATATTCAGGTTGATTTCCTTTAGGATTGACTGGTTAGATCTCCTTCCAGTCCAAAGAACGCTCAAGAATCTTCTGCAACACCACAGTTCAAAAGCATCCATTCTTCAACTGTGTTGTACTCATCAGATATTTGCCCCATTTTTCCTACCGTCACACTTGAAAGGACTCCTCAAACCATAGCAAGAGTAAGTTAAGTATAGAGCAAAGCCAGAAGATACTACTCCTATTGTTCTGTCCTTCATTTGGACAAAATCACTTTAGAAATGGGTTTATGCACTTGTATGTCATGGGCTGATATGTGTCAGGACAAGATACTCAAAATGTTATCCCTCCCCAACCAAGAGCCCTTTGTCTTTACAGCGTCTTGCTAGCTGCAGAGGTGGAGAAAGTCTGTTAGTTTGGTTGCTTGAATTGACTTGTCCAAGTGCACAAACTTACATTCATCTTCCCCTCAAATGAGTAGGAAGCAGGGATGCTTGTGTCTCAACACCCCAATGTAGGGAACTTAGGAAGCTGAGAGCAGATTCTGCAGAGGGGGAGCCCAGTGCTGTTTCTTTGAGTTGCCCCTCTTTGCTGAGCCAGACCCACACTATCTTCCCTGGATCCTTGGTCCCTGTGATCCTGGAAGCAGCAGGGAGCATCCATGGTGGTCTCTCTTCCTCCCAGGCTCATCTCCATCACTGCTGACCCCCCATGAACAGGTCAGAACTGGGGGAGATGTGATGGTAACAGGACCTGGGCAGGAGCAGAGACAGGGGAGTGGGGACATAGACCATCAGTCATGGGGGGAACATTCAAAGATGAATACTGTGTTTTTAAGAAGGTACTCCTCAACTTCTGTTCAAAATTTTAGGAATAATCTAAAATGAAAGTTCTTCTCAAATAATTTCCTTAAACACAACAGGCAGCTGAAGTATGTGTGTGCTTTGTGCTCAGGATCTGAAGTAGTTAAATAAGCCCCCAGAAAGAACACCGATTGAGATTATATGCAGGGAGTGGCCTGCTTACTTGAAAGGACTTGGAAAATGGAGGGAAGATGGAGAAAGAAAGGAGGAAGAGTATTGGGGACCAGCCTCCCTTCGCCTGGCTACATTGCTTATGTGAACCTCAAGCAGACAGCTGAAGGATGAGAAATCACCAAGCATGTGGGAATCTTGAGGTTGATAATTACAAACAGTAACAAGTTTTTATAAAAATCTGAAGTAGAATGATGGTTATTCCGCTTACCATTGTTTAGGTGGTTGTTTAGTCCTTGATCCTAAATTCAAGTTTTAAGGGAAACCTTAAATTTGGTCTCGAGATTTTTTAGTTCAGTTCAGTACTCAATCTGAAATATTGTATGACTAGTGATTTTCAGTGCTTTGGAAGCATATTCTCCCTTTATAATGTCTTTTTAATTGTGGAGTGTGCTCAGGGGTATGTCTTTTTTTGGTGGCACACCCTGAGTTTTCCGTATTCATTTCTCTCTCACCAGACTTAAAACTGAGACCATATTGATGGAAGGTTTGGAAAGCTCCCTGAGTATCATTCTTCCTCATGATTATGGAAAAGAAATGTCTGTCTTCTCCATCTTTTCTCTTAGGTTTTTGTGAAGTGAGGAGTAAAGTCCAGCCCCAGGCAGGATTTAGACGTGGGGATTCTGANCTGAGAGCAGATTCTGCAGAGGGGGAGCCCAGTGCTGTTTCTTTGAGTTGCCCCTCTTTGCTGAGCCAGACCCACACTATCTTCCCTGGATCCTTGGTCCCTGTGATCCTGGAAGCAGCAGGGAGCATCCATGGTGGTCTCTCTTCCTCCCAGGCTCATCTCCATCACTGCTGACCCCCCATGAACAGGTCAGAACTGGGGGAGATGTGATGGTAACAGGACCTGGGCAGGAGCAGAGACAGGGGAGTGGGGACATAGACCATCAGTCATGGGGGGAACATTCAAAGATGAATACTGTGTTTTTAAGAAGGTACTCCTCAACTTCTGTTCAAAATTTTAGGAATAATCTAAAATGAAAGTTCTTCTCAAATAATTTCCTTAAACACAACAGGCAGCTGAAGTATGTGTGTGCTTTGTGCTCAGGATCTGAAGTAGTTAAATAAGCCCCCAGAAAGAACACCGATTGAGATTATATGCAGGGAGTGGCCTGCTTACTTGAAAGGACTTGGAAAATGGAGGGAAGATGGAGAAAGAAAGGAGGAAGAGTATTGGGGACCAGCCTCCCTTCGCCTGGCTACATTGCTTATGTGAACCTCAAGCAGACAGCTGAAGGATGAGAAATCACCAAGCATGTGGGAATCTTGAGGTTGATAATTACAAACAGTAACAAGTTTTTATAAAAATCTGAAGTAGAATGATGGTTATTCCGCTTACCATTGTTTAGGTGGTTGTTTAGTCCTTGATCCTAAATTCAAGTTTTAAGGGAAACCTTAAATTTGGTCTCGAGATTTTTTAGTTCAGTTCAGTACTCAATCTGAAATATTGTGTGACTAGTGATTTTCAGTGCTTTGGAAGCATATTCTCCCTTTATAATGTCTTTTTAATTGTGGAGTGTGCTCAGGGGTATGTCTTTTTTTGGTGGCACACCCTGAGTTTTCCGTATTCATTTCTCTCTCACCAGACTTAAAACTGAGACCATATTGATGGAAGGTTTGGAAAGCTCCCTGAGTATCATTCTTCCTCATGATTATGGAAAAGAAATGTCTGTCTTCTCCATCTTTTCTCTTAGGTTTTTGTGAAGTGAGGAGTAAAGTCCAGCCCCAGGCAGGATTTAGACGTGGGGATTCTGAGCAGTTCTGGGCACTTGTGGAAGAGTCAGGTCTCCTCTTGTTTCCACACGTGTGCCTCCCCTTGTCCTGCCCCCGCCACTGAAAGGAGCCTGTTGGGCTCTTCTCTTCTGCCCATACTCTTATGGCCTGGCTTACTGAGCCTTCCAGAGGAAAATGTAAATGGCCTACATGAGCTTATGTACAAGATTCTCTCTTGAGGCCAAGAGGAGACATATATTTCCAGAGTAATTTACTTGTGGCTCCTCCTGAAGCAGATGAATAGGAAGAACTATTTAAATTAAAGTATCACGACACAGGTCACAGTGGGTTTCAGGTCCTCCTGGCCTTTCAGTTAATAATGAAGTTCTGTGAGGCAGGCCATCCTGACACACCTGTGAGAGAACATGGGGGCCAGTTGATGCCAAAATCATAGGTGATCTCTCCATGGACCGAGGTGCTGCAGACCCCAGGAGCTGACGTTCCCCTTGCACATGTGGGGATGTTCATTTCACACATGAGGAGAGATTCCAGACCCTAGAAGACAGTCTGAGCAGTGGAGAAAACAGCCTAGTTTAGTCTTCAGTGCTAATGTGTAAATATTTAATGGTTTGCTTTGAGGCACAAACCTCTACTAATCATGCTGTTGGTATTTCCCAGTCACACCAGGCTTGACAGTTAATTTATGTAGATCTTGATGTTAAGTTTCTCATATAATTATTTCATCAGTTTGTGTGAGCGTTTAATCAGATATTTATTACCAGGGTGAATTAAAAAAAAAAATCAAATCTTCCTTTGTCTTCAGTTTTTTCCTTAAGATGAAAAACACTTCTTCAGCACTATCTTCTGTTAGTTTTCAGTAGTTCAGAAGATATTTTGTAGCACACTTTGTACAATGGAAAATTATTTTAGAGATACTGTTTGTAAATATACATTTGCAACTTTATTATTAATAATTAATGAATTTAGATGTTTCTCTATTTTAATTTTTACAGTCTGTACACATTTGAATAAAATAAAAAGAGGTAAAGGTAATAACACTCACTGTTTTGGCATATTTAGGAACCTGTTTTATTCACTGGAACAATGAGGCAAAATCTGGATCCCTTTAATGAATATACGGATAATGAACTGTGGAATGCCTTAGAAGAGGTAATTTATTAATAGTAACTATAATTAACTTGTTAGCATCAGTATATGTGTGTTTACATTGAGAGCTTTGCAGATAATTAAGGGGAGCGCATGAGTTTCACTGACTTCGGTGACCTCCTCGGAAAACACTGATGACAGGGGTGCGCTTAAAACTGTGTATATTGATGGTGATGCAAAGCAACAATATAATGTGGCATGTTTGCATTTTAGCTATTTTCCTATAACCCTGAACAAATAGACACATTATCTTGTCCTTAGCAGAGTATTCAGTTATATATTAAAACTGTGGGATCAAATTCTACTAGTACCTAGTGAATTGATTACTCCATTACCCTCCAGTATTCATTTTATTCCTCTGGTCTTAGGAAACATCTCCTGAGTGTAGACAATAGTAATTTTTCCTTATTAATTAAAAGATATAAACAAGATCCTACTACTAGTAAAATGTAGAAGTTTCATAGGAAAGTGTTTATAAAGGTAAGTTATATAGTCAGAATTAAATGATTATTTATTGGCAATTATGTCATTTTAATGCTGTAGCATTACTGCAGATAACAGAACCCTGGAACATCTGCTCAGCTTTTATATGGATAGGTTCATTTCAGAAGAATTTTCTGTTATTTATGTCATATCCCTTTCTTGAGTTCTTTGAGTTTCCTCACCCTTGCATGAAAAAAAAAATGACTATTAAGTTGCTGTCAGCTTGTATTTTATTTTTTAACTATTTTGTGTATTTGCACTCCTTTCACAAATCAGTTCTACTGATGGCAGAAACCCTAGACTTCTTTTTTTAATTTATTTTAACTGAAGGCTAATTACTTTACAATATTGTAGTTATTCTACCATACATAGTCTTTTGCTTTTAAAAAGTAAGAATGAGCATTCCTATAAATTAATGATGAAAGGTCAGAAAGAGAAGTTGAGAAAACAATCCCATTTACCATTGCAACAAAAAGGATCAAACACCTAGGAATAAACCTACCTAAGGAGACAAAAGACCTGTACTCCTAAAACTACAAGATGCTGACAAAAGAAATCAAGATGATGCAAACCAGATGGAGGGATATACCATGTTCTTGGGTTGGAAGAAACAATATGAAAATGTGAAAATGACTATACTACCCAAAGAATCTACAGATTAAATACAATCTCTGACAAATTACCAATGGCGTTTTGCATAGAATTAGAGCCAAAAATCTTACAGTTTTAATGGAAACACAAAAGACTCCAAGTAACCAAAGCAGTCTTAACAAAGAAAAACAAAGCTGGAGAAACTAGCTTCCCTGACTTCAGAATATATTATTGAGTTGGCAAAAAAGTTTGTTACATACGATTTTATGAAAAAAAATGAACATTTTCGCCACTTCAGTACAGAGCTAGAGTAATCAAGTTGGCCTGGCATTGGCACAAAAACAGAAATACAGATCAATCGGGCAGGCTAGAGAGCCCAGAGATGAACTCACACACCCGTGGTCAACTAACCTATGACACAGGAGGCAGGAATATACAATGGAGAAAAGGTGGTCTCTTCAGTAAGCGGTGCTGGGAAAACTGGAAAGCTATGTGTAAAAGAATAAAATTAGAACACTCCCTGATACATACAAAACCAAACTCAAAGTGGATTGAAAACCTAAATGTAGGACCAGATACTGTAAGACTCTTAGATGAGAACACAGGGAAAACACTCTATGTAAATAACTACTAAATGTTTGATTGATCTTTTCATATCAGAGAAGTGTGGCATATTTTATAAATCTTTTGTTGTTGCTGTTGTTATGCAGATCTGAGATATTGATTGTTCACATTGATTTGAATTGGTGTGTTTGTCATTTAGTGTCACCCTTCTAGGGAAGCTCTGAAATCTGTAATATGCAGATGAACCTTGACTATGAGCAGGCAGATTTGCAGGTATGACCATTTCCAGTCAGTAATTCTGGTTTCTGAAGGATGTCATGACTGAGTCTTTATACACCCACCCTGCTTTTCAGCAGCATGTGGATTTTGTTTTCTTAAATTGAGTCAATTGCTTTACCTTCGCCTGCCTGAAAAACAGTGCGCCTCTGATTTCATTTAAGTTTGTGTGTCTTTTACAGTAAAATTCTACAAGAGAAGAGGTGTGTAGAGCATTCAACCATTAAATATAAAGAACGATAGGATGATCCACTACTCTTGAATTCATAGGACAAATTTAATGGTGAAATTGGGACACATTTTTAATAAAATAACTTGAAGTACTGGTAAATTATTTTTATATTTGTTTCCCAGATTGAGATCTTTTTTCACAGATTCTCAAGTAGCCTTACTCTATAATTTTAGAACATATTGTTCCATGGACAGAGAGGCAATCTAAATTATAAAAATACTAAGATCTACTTCTATTTAAACTACATTTGGAACTTTCTGTAAAAAGAAAGAAATGTGAGTTTATTTCACAAAGTCAAGTGTGTGGTTTCCATGTATTGCTTCTGGAATTAACCCTGTTAACTTTGGTGATATCACTTAGAAAAATCATCCCATCATTATGTTTCTCTAGGAACTGATTCCTTATGACTATTTTAAAAGAAAACTTACCAAATCATTCATTGAAAACCATACTAAGGTGATAAAGAAATAATTCCTAGAGGATCTGGATAAAGGGGTGGTTTATCACTCTAAGTTATTGTTGTTCAGCTGCTAAGTCACCTCTGACTCTTTGTGACCCCATGGACTACAGCATACCAGGCTTCCCTGTCCCTCATGATCTCCTGGAGTTTGCCTAAGTTCATGTCCATTGAGTCAATGATGCTGTCCAGCCATCTCATCCTCTGATCCCTCTTCTCCTTCTGTCTTCAATATTTCCCAGCATCAGAGTCTTTTCCAAAGAGTCAACTGTTTGCATCAGATGGCCAAAATATTGGACTTCAGCATCAGTCTTTCCAGAGAATATTCAGGGTTGATTTCCTTTAAGATTGACTAGTTTGATCTCCTTGTTTTCGAAGGGACTCTCAATAATGTTCTCCAGTATCACAGTTCAAAAGCATTGATTCTTCAGCGTTCTGTTATTTCCCAGCTCTCGTGTCTGTACCTGACTACTGGAAAGACCATAGGTTTGATTATATGGACCTTTCTCAACAAAGTGATGTCTTTGCTTCTTAACACACTGTCTAGTTTTGTCATAGCTTTCCTGCCAAGAAGCAACCATCTTCTAATTCCGAGGCTACAGTCCCCATCTGCACTGATTTTAGAGCCCAAGAAGAGGAAATCTGCCACTGTGTCTACCTTTTCCCCTTCTATTTGCCGTGAATGATGGACTGGATGCCATGATCTTAGTTTTCTTTTTTTTAAAAAAAAAAATCTTTATTTTTATTTATTTATTTAATCTTTTTTTTTAATACTTTATTCTATTTTACATTACTGTATTGGTTTTGCCATACATCGACATGAATCAGCCACAAGTATACATGATCTCCCCATGCCGAAGCCCCCTCCCACCTCCCTCCCCACCCCACCTCCCCGGATCATCCCACACGAGCCCCAAGCTTCCTGTATCCTGCATTGAACATAGACTGGCGCTTCATTTCTTATATGATAGTATACATGATTCAGTGTCATTCTCCCAAATCATTGCACCCTCTCCCTCTCCCCCAGATGTCAAAAGTCTGTTCTATACTTTTGTGTCTCCTATATTGTCTCACTTATAATGTTGAGTTTTAAGCCAGTTTTTTCACTCTCCTCCTTCACCCTCATCAAGAGGTATCACTAAATCAATGAAGTCAGGTTTTAAGCGAACCAGAACCCTAGTTATTAATTTGTAAATGATTCATAACTGGATATGTGAACCCAAACTCATAGAGTTAACCTGAGAATGAGTGGGAGGGAACCACTGTGTTTCCCTCTTTATGAACTTCAATTAAAAGAAACGATGGCTTAAAAATTTTTTTAAGGTACTCCCTAGTTCTGTTTCCTCCTCCTTTGTTGGCAGAGATGGACATTCAGAAGGAAGACAGTCGTATGGATGCTGCCTGTCTCATTTTGGTTATTTTTCTAAATATGCTGAAAATAAATTTTTCATGTACTGAAAACTTGCCAACTTACTGTCAACTGATAAAAGTTCATCAGAAATTGGTGCTATTGGGGTGCTAAAAAGCAAAGGCAGCTCCAGAAATATAACATGAGTCCTGAAGATGAAGCACTTTATCACTCAGAGGTTAAAAGATCATAGTAGATAAAACTCCGGAAATGAATCATTGATGCGTTGCTGCTGTTAAAAAGCAAAAACAAAACACATTAGATACTGGGATTTGGAATTAAGAATATAGTTACCTCAGTTGCTCAGTGATAAAGAATCTGCCTGCAATGGAGGAGAAGTGGGGTTGATCCCTGAGTTGGGAAGATTCCCTGGAGGAGGTAATGGTAACCCACCCCAATATTCTTATCTGGGAAATCCCATGGGCAGAGGAACCTGGTGGGCTACAATCTATAAGGTCTATGACTTAGCAACTAAGCAATAACAAAAATGTCCTGTCAAACTGGGAAGAAATTATACAGTTAAATGTCTGACATTGATAGTGTCTCTGTTAGGACACAAGTGTGTCTCATCACACAGGAAACAAAGATAGAGAAACTTGGGCATCAGCAGCCGGTGCAGCAGGAACCATGTGGTTCAGTCCTTGTGGTGGAGACAGGTCACATGTCCATTTCCCTGGGCTTTGTATTAGGTGAACTTCCTTTACTGCTGGCCCTGCTCTAGTGAAAGCTCTTCGCCATCTGTTGCTTGCATGTCAGTGTCTCCTTCTGGCCCACACCAGATTTTCTATTTGAAAAGTAAGAAATTTCCACCAAGTGTGGAAACCACTTGACCTCTGTGTTCCCCTCCTGTGAGCGGCGTCAGCACCCACTACACAAAGTGGGTGCAGCGATGATGGAGGCAGGGCGCCTTAGAGTCCAGTGTATTATTTTTCAGTTTTGCTGTGTTCTATTATTTTCCCAAGCTCAAAATCAATCTGAAGTATTCGATACTGGAATGTATAGTTTTGATTAGTAATTATTTGTTCTATTTTCCTTAAATTATGACTTTTTCACTGCTTTTCNACTCCCTAGTTCTGTTTCCTCCTCCTTTGTTGGCAGAGATGGACATTCAGAAGGAAGACAGTCGTATGGATGCTGCCTGTCTCATTTTGGTTATTTTTCTAAATATGCTGAAAATAAATTTTTCATGTACTGAAAACTTGCCAACTTACTGTCAACTGATAAAAGTTCATCAGAAATTGGTGCTATTGGGGTGCTAAAAAGCAAAGGCAGCTCCAGAAATATAACATGAGTCCTGAAGATGAAGCACTTTATCACTCAGAGGTTAAAAGATCATAGTAGATAAAACTCCGGAAATGAATCATTGATGCGTTGCTGCTGTTAAAAAGCAAAAACAAAACACATTAGATACTGGGATTTGGAATTAAGAATATAGTTACCTCAGTTGCTCAGTGATAAAGAATCTGCCTGCAATGGAGGAGAAGTGGGGTTGATCCCTGAGTTGGGAAGATTCCCTGGAGGAGGTAATGGTAACCCACCCCAATATTCTTATCTGGGAAATCCCATGGGCAGAGGAACCTGGTGGGCTACAATCTATAAGGTCTATGACTTAGCAACTAAGCAATAACAAAAATGTCCTGTCAAACTGGGAAGAAATTATACAGTTAAATGTCTGACATTGATAGTGTCTCTGTTAGGACACAAGTGTGTCTCATCACACAGGAAACAAAGATAGAGAAACTTGGGCATCAGCAGCCGGTGCAGCAGGAACCATGTGGTTCAGTCCTTGTGGTGGAGACAGGTCACATGTCCATTTCCCTGGGCTTTGTATTAGGTGAACTTCCTTTACTGCTGGCCCTGCTCTAGTGAAAGCTCTTCGCCATCTGTTGCTTGCATGTCAGTGTCTCCTTCTGGCCCACACCAGATTTTCTATTTGAAAAGTAAGAAATTTCCACCAAGTGTGGAAACCACTTGACCTCTGTGTTCCCCTCCTGTGAGCGGCGTCAGCACCCACTACACAAAGTGGGTGCAGCGATGATGGAGGCAGGGCGCCTTAGAGTCCAGTGTATTATTTTTCAGTTTTGCTGTGTTCTATTATTTTCCCAAGCTCAAAATCAATCTGAAGTATTCGATACTGGAATGTATAGTTTTGATTAGTAATTATTTGTTCTATTTTCCTTAAATTATGACTTTTTCACTGCTTTTCTTTGTTTAAAATGTGATATGATGTTTTGGAGCCAGTTACTTTTATAAGAATATGTTCTTTATACAATTACACTGAGATGACCCAGGGGAATGGTATGGGGAGGGAGGAGGGAGAGGGGTTCAGGAAGGGTAACACATATATACCTGTGGCAGATTCATGTTGATGTATGGCAAAACCAATACAATATTGTAAAGTAATTAAACTCCAAAAAAATAAAATAAAAAAAGAAAGCCTTCCTCAGTGATCAATGCAAAGAAATAGAGGAAAACGATAGAACAGGAAAGGCTAGAGATCTCTTCAAGAAAATTAGAGATACCAAGGGAACATTTCATGCAAAGATGGGCTCAATAAAGGACAGAAATGGTATGGACCTAAGAGAAGCAAAAGATATTAAGAAGACGTGTCAAGAATACACAGAAGAACTTTATAAAAAAGATCTGACCCAGATAATCAGGATGCTGTGATCACTCACCTAGAGCCAGACAACCTAGAATGTGAAGTCAAGTGGGCCTTAGGAAGCATCACTATGAACAAAGCTAATGGAGGTGATGGAATTCCAGTTGAGCTATTTCAAATCGTAAAAGAGGATTCTGTGAAAGCGCTGCGCTGGATATGCCAGAAAGTTTGGAAAACTCAGCAGTATCCCCAGGACTGGAAAATGTCAGTTTTCATTTCAGTCTCAAAGAAAGGTCATGCCAAAGAATGCTCAAACTCTGCACAATTGTACTCATCTCTCACAGTAGTAACGTACTGCTCATAATTCTCCAAGCAAGTCTTCAACAATATGTGAAACTTCCAGATGTCCAAGCTGGTTTTAGAAAAGGCAGAGGAACCAGAGATGAAATGGCCAACATCTGCTGGATCATCAAAAAAGCAAAAGAGTTCCAGAAAAACATCTATTTCTATTTTATGACTCTACCAATGCCTTTTACTGTGTGGATCACAATAAACTGTAGAAAATTCTGAAAGAGGTGGAAGTACCAGTCCATCTGACCTACCTCTTGAGAAATCTGTATGCAGGGCAGGAAGCAACAGTTAGAACTGGACATCGAACCAGAGACTGGTTCCAAATAGGAAAAGTAGTACATCAAGGCTGCATATTGTCACCCTGCTTATTTAACTTATATGAAGAGTACATCATGAGAAGTACTGGAGGAAGCACAAGCTGGAATCAAGATTTCCAGGATAAATATCAATAAATTCAGATATGCAGGTGACACCACCCTTATGGCAGGAAGTGAAGAGGAACTAAAGGGCCTCTTGATGAAAGTGAAAGAGGAGAGCAAAAAACTTGGCTTAAAGCTCAACATTCAGAAAATGAAGATCATGGCATCCGGTCCCATCACTTCATGGCAAATAGATGGGGAAACAGTGGAAACAGTGGCAGACTTTATTTTGGGGGGCTCCAAAATCACTGTAGATGGTGACTGCAGCCATGAAATTAAAAGATGCTTACTCCTTGGAAGGAAAGTTATGACCAACTTAACATATTAAAAAGCAGAGACATTACTTTGCCAACAATAGTCCATCTAGTCAATGCTATGGCTTTTCCTGTAGTCACGTATGAATGTGAGCGTTGTACTGTAAAGAAAGCTGAGCACTGAAGTATTGATGCTTTTGAGCTGTGGTTTTGGAGAAGACTCTTGTGAGTCCCTTGGACTGCAAGGAGACCCAACCAATCCATCCTAAAGGAAATCAGTCCTAAATATTCATTGGAAGGACTGATCTTGAAGCTGAAACTCCAGTACTTTGGCCACCTGATGCAAAGAACTGACTCCTTTGAAAAACTGATGCTTGGAAAGATAGAAGGCAGGAGGAAAAGGGGTCAACCAAGGATGGGATGGTTGACAAAGTCCATGTAATCAAACCTATGGTTTTCCCAGTAGTGATGTACCAGTGTGAAAGTTGGATCGTAAATAAGGCTGAGCACTGAAGAATTGATGCTTTTGAACTGCGGTTCTGGAGAAGATAGTTGTGAGTCCCTTGGACCACAAGCAGTTAAGAAAGTCAATCCTAAAGGAAATCAACCCTGAATTTCCTTGGAAGGACTGATGATGAAGCTGAAGCTCCAGTACTTTGGACACCTGCTGTGAAGAGATGACTCAGTGGAAAAGCCCCCCGATGCTGGAAAAGATGGAAGACAGGTTGAGAAGGGTACAAAAGAGGACAAGATGGTTGGATGGCATCACTGACATAATGGACATGGGTTTGAGAAAACTCCAAGCAATAGTGAAGGGCAAGGAACCCTGGTGTGCTGCTGCCCATGCGGTTGCAAAGTGTTGGACACGACTCAGTGACTGAACAGCAGCAACCTGTATCCGTATGCTGGGGGAAGTAAGAGGCTGTGTTTTATTTCTCATGTGTTTTCATTCACTGCAATGCATTTATGACACTGAAGAAAATGCACTTGATTGGTCCACTGTTTATAGGATTAAACATGGGAAAGAACCGTCATCAGAATGGGCTCCAGGATTACTAATGTATACTGGGCTGCTTGCCATTGTTTGAAACTTGCATATATTAAACTTTAGAAAATAGTAAAGGGCCAATAAGACTATATCTTCAGAGAACCAGATTTTCTGTAAAATTTTTACAAGTTTTTCTCTAGTGTACGAACTCCTATGCAAAATGTACTTTGGGAAACTTGTCTCAACCATAAAGATCCTTTTAACGTTTCTGTTTAAATCACATTGGGAGAAATAGCTACATTTTTTGAGAGACTTCCTTAACTAACCCCTAGGTGGGGTTTCTGGTGGATGTCCTGTGATAGGAATGGGCGACAGTGAGATCTTTCTGTCCTGACTTGACTCCACCATCTTTCTAAGTTAACATTTACTGGAAGGAGCTCTCCCCATCATCTGGCTGAACATGTAGGATATGTAAGACGTCCTGAGGATGTCAAAGCTCTAATGTCTAAGAGGCTTGCCTACTTCAGTAGCAGTTTGCTTAGAAAAGTGTCATTCTTTCTGTATCCACAGGTACAACTTAAAGAATCCATCGAAAGTCTTCCTGCTAAAATGAATACTGAATTAGCAGAATCTGGACTGAACTTGAGTGTTGGTCAGAAACAACTGGTGTGCCTTGCCAGGACTATTCTCAGGAAGAATCAGGTATTGATTATGGACAAGGCCACATCATACGTGGATCCAAGGTATGGAGTTGAGCCCCAGGAAATCTTGAATCTGACTTGTAAATGTGTTAAATGGAAAACATTTAGTGAATCTTTGAAATGTTTCTAAGTGCTTGCTTGGCCTCATTGATATCTGTTGATAATATCAATTCCAGAAAACAAAGGATAAAACCAAGACATGTTATATGGTGTCATTGTTGTTTTGAGGCACCATAAGAGAGCTGAATTCCTAAATCCAGCTCCTGACAATTTCAAGCAATTTGGAGGGAAGACTGATTTTCTATCATTTTATGAAAAATAGTAAATTTCTAAGTAGACTTTTTATACTTAGTTTTTTAGGAACAAGACTATATGTTAAAGTATTGATTTTTAAAGACATTGTAAAAATATCATAGGATATTTTTAAGTCTTAAGTCTGCTTTTCCTGTCTTTACTGAACTAAGTCAACTTCTCTGTTTCTAGAACTGATGAGTTAATACAAAAAATAATTCGTGAGAGATTTGCCCAGTGACTGTGCTGACCATTTCACACAGATTGAGCACCGTTATTGACTCTGATTGGATAATGGTAAGACCTTCACCATTTTCACTGTTTCCATTTATGTTCAATTTTCAAGNAGCACTGAAGAATTGATGCTTTTGAACTGCGGTTCTGGAGAAGATAGTTGTGAGTCCCTTGGACCACAAGCAGTTAAGAAAGTCAATCCTAAAGGAAATCAACCCTGAATTTCCTTGGAAGGACTGATGATGAAGCTGAAGCTCCAGTACTTTGGACACCTGCTGTGAAGAGATGACTCAGTGGAAAAGCCCCCCGATGCTGGAAAAGATGGAAGACAGGTTGAGAAGGGTACAAAAGAGGACAAGATGGTTGGATGGCATCACTGACATAATGGACATGGGTTTGAGAAAACTCCAAGCAATAGTGAAGGGCAAGGAACCCTGGTGTGCTGCTGCCCATGCGGTTGCAAAGTGTTGGACACGACTCAGTGACTGAACAGCAGCAACCTGTATCCGTATGCTGGGGGAAGTAAGAGGCTGTGTTTTATTTCTCATGTGTTTTCATTCACTGCAATGCATTTATGACACTGAAGAAAATGCACTTGATTGGTCCACTGTTTATAGGATTAAACATGGGAAAGAACCGTCATCAGAATGGGCTCCAGGATTACTAATGTATACTGGGCTGCTTGCCATTGTTTGAAACTTGCATATATTAAACTTTAGAAAATAGTAAAGGGCCAATAAGACTATATCTTCAGAGAACCAGATTTTCTGTAAAATTTTTACAAGTTTTTCTCTAGTGTACGAACTCCTATGCAAAATGTACTTTGGGAAACTTGTCTCAACCATAAAGATCCTTTTAACGTTTCTGTTTAAATCACATTGGGAGAAATAGCTACATTTTTTGAGAGACTTCCTTAACTAACCCCTAGGTGGGGTTTCTGGTGGATGTCCTGTGATAGGAATGGGCGACAGTGAGATCTTTCTGTCCTGACTTGACTCCACCATCTTTCTAAGTTAACATTTACTGGAAGGAGCTCTCCCCATCATCTGGCTGAACATGTAGGATATGTAAGACGTCCTGAGGATGTCAAAGCTCTAATGTCTAAGAGGCTTGCCTACTTCAGTAGCAGTTTGCTTAGAAAAGTGTCATTCTTTCTGTATCCACAGGTACAACTTAAAGAATCCATCGAAAGTCTTCCTGCTAAAATGAATACTGAATTAGCAGAATCTGGACTGAACTTGAGTGTTGGTCAGAAACAACTGGTGTGCCTTGCCAGGACTATTCTCAGGAAGAATCAGGTATTGATTATGGACAAGGCCACATCATACGTGGATCCAAGGTATGGAGTTGAGCCCCAGGAAATCTTGAATCTGACTTGTAAATGTGTTAAATGGAAAACATTTAGTGAATCTTTGAAATGTTTCTAAGTGCTTGCTTGGCCTCATTGATATCTGTTGATAATATCAATTCCAGAAAACAAAGGATAAAACCAAGACATGTTATATGGTGTCATTGTTGTTTTGAGGCACCATAAGAGAGCTGAATTCCTAAATCCAGCTCCTGACAATTTCAAGCAATTTGGAGGGAAGACTGATTTTCTATCATTTTATGAAAAATAGTAAATTTCTAAGTAGACTTTTTATACTTAGTTTTTTAGGAACAAGACTATATGTTAAAGTATTGATTTTTAAAGACATTGTAAAAATATCATAGGATATTTTTAAGTCTTAAGTCTGCTTTTCCTGTCTTTACTGAACTAAGTCAACTTCTCTGTTTCTAGAACTGATGAGTTAATACAAAAAATAATTCGTGAGAGATTTGCCCAGTGACTGTGCTGACCATTTCACACAGATTGAGCACCGTTATTGACTCTGATTGGATAATGGTAAGACCTTCACCATTTTCACTGTTTCCATTTATGTTCAATTTTCAAGGTATCCTTCCTTGCAAAATTTGATAGGAACCTCCATTAATGTTTCTCTTAGTTTCTTCTCTCATTCCTGAAAATTACTCAAGTACTTAACTATACTTTTAGAATGTACTAGTAAATAATATATCCATTAATCTTTATTTTCATATTAAAACTTTGAATTGTCATTTCTTTATGATGGCCAACTGTTAAAATATTCCAAACCCAAGTTATAGCTCCATATTTTAGTGGGGTAGAACACAGTCATTTTCTCTGTGTCATAGCTGTTTCAGCATTTTTGGATTCCCTTATCAAAATAATAGCTCGAATTTAGACTGCCAGCAGGTTGATGACTAAAGTTGTAGAATTTCTCAGGAGTCCATGAGAAGAAACGGCCTAATGAGAAAAGCAGTATTTTTAAATGAAAGGATTTAATATAAGGAATGTATGACACAGGGATTAGAGGGCTAGAAAAGTGAAACACTGGGTAATGATTTTAGAAAGCAGCTGCCATAACCTCAGACAGATCTCCAGACCTGAGAGCTAGGAAGAGAGGCCCTGGAGAACTGATGCTCGTGCCTCTAAGAGGTCACTGCGCGGTTGCTGGTCATATTTGTGAGGGGCAGGATGGGGCTGGTTCTCCAGGCTCTGATAGCGGGGAGCTGGAGTCAGGTCCCATGGCTGAGGTGCCGCTAGTAGCAGAATCAGGTAGAGCATTAGCGGTGTTTCCCACCTTCAGCCTCCCTCTAGTGCTGCCCCCTACTGGCAGGACCTAACAAAGTGAAAGTGAAAGTCGTGTCTGACTCTTTGTGACCCCATGGGCTATAGCCTATGAGGCTCTTACGTCCATGTACTTTTCCAGGCAAGAGTGCTAGAGTGGATTGCCATTTCCTTCTCCAGGGGATCTTCCAGACCCAAGAATCGAACCCGGGTCTCCTGCATTGCAGGCAGATGCTTTACCATCTGAGCCACCAACGTGGCAAAAGAGTCTCTGAACTGCTGCAGTGACTTGCAGAGACCCAGCTTCTGCATCACAGATGAGAGTTTGGAAAGAAAGGCAAATCAGAGATGAGAGACTAAATAAACAACCAGCGAGTCTCTTAACAATAGCTCTGTTCTGTACGCACGGCAGGCTCCAGGCTTTGGTCTCTGGATATCTGTCTAGTATCTTCCTTTCCAGGTTTGGTTGGCTCTTTCTTCCTTAGGAATTTAATATTTCCTTCCTTAGCTTTATTTCCTTCCTCCATCTATTCCTTTTCTCTTTTTCATTTTATCTTTTTCCTTGTCCTTTCCCTCTGTTGCTTGGTCAGTTTCAATAAATGAGAAATGGGAAGTGGCTTTATAATATAAGGAAAGCATTCCTCAAAGGAAAAACTTTGGCAGCAAATAATCTCAGGGAATGTAAGATACTTTAAGGTATGTTGATATTCCATACAGAACAGGTAATAATCATTAATGAGTGGTCAGTAATACCCACAGTTCCTTACGTCTAAGGATAATAGTGCCATCTCTTTTGACTTCTTGGGCAGCTTCTGGAATATCACCTCCTGTCCTTACTTCACATGCATTGTCAGATGGGACCATCAGGGGGGCACTAAGTAGATACCAGGCGGTCAGCATTGAGGCAGTGCCTGTAGTCTCACNAGAAAAAGAAGAAGTTGAGTAGAAGACAAAGTTGAGAAGAAGAAGACGAAGGTGATAAGAGGAAAAAGTAGATGAAGAATGTGAAAAGAAGAAGAAGAAGAAGGAGGTGAAAAAAATAAAAGGAAGGTGATTAGAAGAAGAAAAAAAGAAGAAGAAGAAGAAAGAGAAAGAAAAAGAAGGTGAGAAGAAGAAGAATGTGAAAAGAAGAAGAAGAAGAAGAAGACGCTGAGAAGAAGAAGAAGGTGAGTAGAAAAAGAAGAAGAAGAAGGAGAAGAAGGAAAAAA
>SJYW01029149.1:74965-89781 GCA_006410735.1 Raphicerus campestris | reverse complement strand
TGCAGACCAAAGGACTCTCAAGAGTCTTCTCCAACACCACAGTTCAAAAGCATCAATTCTTCAGCGCTCAGCCTTCTTCACAGTCCAACTCTCACATCCATACATGACCACAGGAAAAGCCATAGCCTTGACTAGATGGACCTTAGTAGGCAATGTAATGTCTCTGCTTTTGAATATGCTATCTAGGTTGGTCATAACTTTTCTCCCAAGGTGTAAGCATCTTTTAATTTCATGGCTGCAGTCACCATCTGCAGTGATTTTGGAGCCCCCCAAAATAAAGTCTGACACTGTTTCCACTGTTTCCCCATCTATTTCCCATGAAGTGATGGGATCAGATGCCATGATCTTCGTTTTCTGAATGTTGAGCGTTAAGCCAACTTTTCACTCTCCTCTTTCACCTTCATCAGGAGGCTTTTTAGCTCCTCTTCACTTTCTGCCATAAGGGTGGTGTCATCTGCATATCTGAGGTTATTGACATTTCTCCCGACAATCTTGATTCCACCTTGTGTTTCTTCCAGTCCAGCATTTCTCATGATGTACTCTGCATATAAGTTAAATAAGTAGGGTGACAACATACAGCCTTGATATACTCCTTTTCCTATTTGGAACCAGTCTGTTGTCCCATATCCAGTTCTAACTGTTGCTTCCTGACCTGCATACAGATTTCTCAAGAGGCGGTTTAGATGGTCTGGTATTCCCATCTCTCTCAGAATTTTCCACAGATTATTGTGATCTACCCAGTCAAAGGTTTTGGCATTGTCAATAAAGCAGAAATAGATGTTTTTCTGGAACTCTCTTGCTTTTCCCATGATCCAGCAGATGTTGGCAATTTGATCTCTGGTTCCTCTGCCTTTTCTAAAACCAGTTTGAATATCAGGTAGTTCTCGGTTCACGTATTGCTGAAGCCTGGCTTGGAGAATTTTGAGCATTAATTTACTAGCATGTGAGACGAGTGCAATTGTGTGGTAGTTTGAGCATTCTTTATCTAGACAAAAAATGAATCTCTGAGGTGGCATTTTTATCACATTAAGAATGTCACAAGTAAATAATGATAAACAGAAGACTGGGGGCTTTTAAACCCTACATTTTTACAACACTAAAAAAATTTTAAAATCCATGAGTTTATACTAATTCCTATAAGACATAAAATAGATAGTAAGAAGAGAAAGCCCTTTTTTGCAGTAGAAGGTCAACTCACAAATGTAGACAGATTGACAGAAAAATACCATATAGCAGCCATCCTTGTCATAAATAATTCAGACAAAATTCATCATTGTCTAAATATATGGAAGCCTGGTAGGCTGCAGTCCATGGGGTCGCTAGGAATCAGACACAACTGAGTGACTTCACTTTCTCTTTTCACTTTCATGCATTGGAGAAGGAAATGGCAACCCACTCCAGTGTTCTTGCCTGGAGAATCCCAGGGACAGGCGGCCTGGTGGGCCACTATCTACAGGGTCGCACAGAGTCGGACACGACTGAAGCGACTTAGCAGCAGCAGCAGCTGAATATATGGTGAATGTTCATGGGTTGGGGGAGATACAGCATTTTTATGGACTCAGAGTATCTTCTCAGATTAATTATTTAGGGAAGAACTGTATTTTCAAAGTCTGGCATTGAACTGTATTAGAAAAGTCTGGCAAACACCTGGCTAAGCAAGTAACCAGAGTAAATATTATTAATAGTGAACCTACTGACACCCTTGACATTTTTTTTCTTGTTTCTTTAAATATTTACTTAAGTATCATTGACTTACAATATCTTAATTTCTGTTGTACACCAGTGATTCAGTTATACATATACATACATTCCTTTTCATATAAGTTAAATAAGCAAGGTAACAATATACAGGTCATACTCCTTTCCCAATTTTGACCCAGGCAGTTGTTCCATGTCTGGTTGCTTCTTGACCTGCATACAGGTTTCTCAGGAGACAGGTAAGGTGGTTTTTAAGTTTTTTGGTTTGTTGTGATCTGCAGAGTCAAAGGCTTTAGCGTAGTCAATGAAACAGATGTTTTCCTGAGCAGAAACCAAAGACCTACAAAGTCTGGAAAGGGACTTCCTGGTCCTTTACAGAAAAATTCTGCCCACCCTGCCCCAGAGCTCTGCTGTTCTAAGTGTGGCCTGTGGACCAGCAACATTGGCTGGCCCAGGAAGCAGTTAGGACATGGAATCTTGTCTCTACCCTAGACCCACTGACTCAGAATCTCCAGAACCCAGGTGAGTCCTGCTCACAGTACAGTTTGAAAAGCACTGGTTTAGAGGCCCTACTTGGTCATCCTGCAGTTGCACCCTCCCCCAGGTGCAGGCATCCAGAAAGGACCAGGTGGTGTGACCACCTGGAGCCCTGCCCCCTCCAGGCCATGCTCTGAGCACCCGGACCCTAGAATCCCTGCTCCCAGTGCCAGTGCAGGCCTCCTTTTTGGGTCCATGTCCTAGCCTGGCAAGTGGTCAAGATACAGATGTTTATGGGTGGGAAGAGGGTGGCCTGAGCTTAGACTTGAAGGATAGGAGTGCTTTTGCTTAAGCAGCAGATTCCTCAGCGTACAGAAAGGATCAGAGCCAGAGGTGGAAAGAACAGGGGGAGGGCTGGGGGCTGGGTCGGCCCCTCCCTCTGCTGTCCTACCTTCTGGCTTGGAGCTCAGTGTACAAAATACCAGTCTGCCTGATATTAATAGTTAGGAAGGTGTACTTGACAGTTTTCATTGATTGATTTATAACTTTTAAATATTTAAAAATACACTGTGGCCTTCATTTGTACTGTTGACCCAGGGCTCAGAGATGTGAGTGGCAGGTCTATTAAATGTTTCTCAGAGTGCTCACAGGACCTGCTGTATCCCAATCCCCCAGTCCACTGGGATGTTTGATAAAAATTCAGATTCTCAGGCACCACTATGTGACCTCCTGGATCAGATCTTTGGAAATGGAGCCTAGGACTCTGCATTCTGACTCCCTCCCCTGGTGATCCACAGCAGGGCTACAGGAGTACTTGTAATTGGGGGGAGGGGGAGAGGAATGTAGATAGGAGCTACCACAAATGGCGGAAAGTGTCAGGAAGAGAGAGGGAGGTCCCAGATCACAGGAAGGTGCTGACCATGAGCTTATACCCTTCCTGCTTCTCTCATGAGTCCTCACAACCTGGCCTGACCCCACTCCCAGGAGCTGGCTGCAGGGAGAAGCTGCCAGAATGGGGCAAGTGTGTCCTCCTGCCAACTGTGGGGCTCTCTGGAGTTGGGGGGGTGTGCCCTGCAGAAGGAGGGATCCAAATCAGGGGCAATCGGAACAAAGGGGCTGTGCGCACCTGGAGGGACCACCTGGACCCACTCGGGGAGTTGGGCTGAAGCCGCTGGGCAGATCTCTGGACAGGAAAGAACTCCAGGTCCTACCAGGACATGGGAGGAGCTGGGACAGACTGTGGTCCCACCTGCTCGGGTTCAGAGGCTGCATCTGTCAGTTAGGAGTTGTATGACTTTGAGAAATTTCCTTAAGCTCTGTAGGCTTGCTTCCTTGTCTGTGAGATGGGGATCCTAACACCCTCTAGGCTTGTGTTGCAGGTAAATATTGTAAGTAAGTAAAAACACATCTTTGCTATACAGGGCAGAATACACAGCAGGACTGTTGCCATTTACTGGGAAGCTTGTCAACTTACAGCTCTGCACTTCCTGATGTTTGATATCATAGGCACTTGTCACTGGCTGTTAAGACCAATTTCCTCAAACCGCAGGCACAGGAAGGCTCCAGTAACAGGCATGTGCCAGACCTGTGCTTGGCCGGTGACCTAGAGCTCCCTGAGCTTCCCTGTGCAGGAGACTCCTGAAGTTACTGCTGAGCTGCTCATCACATACAGTTCCCACAATTTCCCTCCCAGCAAGCCACACCTTGGGAATCCTGCTCTTAGGGTTGTGATGAACTAAGGCTGTGCTTTTATGAAACCTCCAGGGACAACNGGCCTGAGCTTAGACTTGAAGGATAGGAGTGCTTTTGCTTAAGCAGCAGATTCCTCAGCGTACAGAAAGGATCAGAGCCAGAGGTGGAAAGAACAGGGGGAGGGCTGGGGGCTGGGTCGGCCCCTCCCTCTGCTGTCCTACCTTCTGGCTTGGAGCTCAGTGTACAAAATACCAGTCTGCCTGATATTAATAGTTAGGAAGGTGTACTTGACAGTTTTCATTGATTGATTTATAACTTTTAAATATTTAAAAATACACTGTGGCCTTCATTTGTACTGTTGACCCAGGGCTCAGAGATGTGAGTGGCAGGTCTATTAAATGTTTCTCAGAGTGCTCACAGGACCTGCTGTATCCCAATCCCCCAGTCCACTGGGATGTTTGATAAAAATTCAGATTCTCAGGCACCACTATGTGACCTCCTGGATCAGATCTTTGGAAATGGAGCCTAGGACTCTGCATTCTGACTCCCTCCCCTGGTGATCCACAGCAGGGCTACAGGAGTACTTGTAATTGGGGGGAGGGGGAGAGGAATGTAGATAGGAGCTACCACAAATGGCGGAAAGTGTCAGGAAGAGAGAGGGAGGTCCCAGATCACAGGAAGGTGCTGACCATGAGCTTATACCCTTCCTGCTTCTCTCATGAGTCCTCACAACCTGGCCTGACCCCACTCCCAGGAGCTGGCTGCAGGGAGAAGCTGCCAGAATGGGGCAAGTGTGTCCTCCTGCCAACTGTGGGGCTCTCTGGAGTTGGGGGGGTGTGCCCTGCAGAAGGAGGGATCCAAATCAGGGGCAATCGGAACAAAGGGGCTGTGCGCACCTGGAGGGACCACCTGGACCCACTCGGGGAGTTGGGCTGAAGCCGCTGGGCAGATCTCTGGACAGGAAAGAACTCCAGGTCCTACCAGGACATGGGAGGAGCTGGGACAGACTGTGGTCCCACCTGCTCGGGTTCAGAGGCTGCATCTGTCAGTTAGGAGTTGTATGACTTTGAGAAATTTCCTTAAGCTCTGTAGGCTTGCTTCCTTGTCTGTGAGATGGGGATCCTAACACCCTCTAGGCTTGTGTTGCAGGTAAATATTGTAAGTAAGTAAAAACACATCTTTGCTATACAGGGCAGAATACACAGCAGGACTGTTGCCATTTACTGGGAAGCTTGTCAACTTACAGCTCTGCACTTCCTGGTGTTTGATATCATAGGCACTTGTCACTGGCTGTTAAGACCAATTTCCTCAAACCGCAGGCACAGGAAGGCTCCAGTAACAGGCATGTGCCAGACCTGTGCTTGGCCGGTGACCTAGAGCTCCCTGAGCTTCCCTGTGCAGGAGACTCCTGAAGTTACTGCTGAGCTGCTCATCACATACAGTTCCCACAATTTCCCTCCCAGCAAGCCACACCTTGGGAATCCTGCTCTTAGGGTTGTGATGAACTAAGGCTGTGCTTTTATGAAACCTCCAGGGACAACTATACCATATTGAAAACAACCACCAAGGAGCAGCAGAATTCAGGCATCCAGGTGAGCAAAGGGGAAAGGCCACAGAAAGGGGGTCTGGTATACATGGTTGTATATGGTTGTATATATATGGTTGTATATGGTTCCTTCAGCCAAGATCTCTAACTGCCTTGAGTACAACAATTCCTGCAAATAGTCATCTGCTCTTTGGGGACACAATTTTATTGTTTTCTGGAAGAAAGCTTCAGGTCAGAGAGATCTCCACACAAGTAGTCCAGGGAGTCCATTTGCTCCAGGTTGTCTCCTCATAGGTGGGTGCTTAGGGCCCCTTCTCTTGCATGCAGTGTCCCCATGGAGTGACCTCCTGCAGCTTCTGGCTGATGGTAGACAGCATCAGGAATGATGCTGCTTCTCTCGGGAGTGATTGGTATTGCAGGGTGCTGGTTTCCGGGTTTTTAGATCCACCTAAACCTCTACCTGGAATGAGTGGTGGCTGGTGAGCAGGTGCAGCCTCGCCTGGTTACCATAATTTCTCCTACCTGGAGGGCACATTTAAATTATTTCACTTCAAAGGGTCTAAAATGTCTCCTCTTTCGGGCTTGGGGAGTGGGTCTACCACACATGAGCTTGAACACACTTGACTTTATCCCTGGGAGCTAATTACATGCAGAGCAAGGCAATTGGGAATAAGTTAATCAATTTTTTTGAGTCTTCTGGCATAGCTTAAGTTCCTTTTAAGGTCTGGTTGGATCTCTCTACTTTCCTGGATAAGCAAGGTCTCCAGGATGAGTGTGAGGTCTATTTTATGCCCAAGGCACTTGTCATCCCTTTTGTCACTTGAGGCAGGAATGCTGGGCCATTATAACTTTGTGCTGACAGGAAAGCAAATAGTAATCAAAGAAAGAAAGAAAAGAGAATTTTATTCAAGCCAAATGAAGGTGCTAATCCAGGAAACAGGTTCTCAAAAGCTGTGAGAATGTCTTCACCGATCAGGAATTAATGCATTTTCATACATTTTGGAGAAAAATTAGGTACCAGGTTGACAGGTTAGCATCATATCCATAGTTCAACTATTGCTCATGTTCAGTAACTAGCCTCACAAAGTGTTGTGGGGATTTTGTCTTTTTTTAATTACTCACGTACAGACAAGACTTTGGTCCATGTGACCCTTTGTACCCTTCTNATAGTTCAACTATTGCTCATGTTCAGTAACTAGCCTCACAAAGTGTTGTGGGGATTTTGTCTTTTTTTAATTACTCACGTACAGACAAGACTTTGGTCCATGTGACCCCTTGTACCCTTCTGTGAGATGAAAAAGAAGCATTAATCATAGAATTATTACAGTACTGGCTTCTGAAGAAAGGGGCCAGTTTTTTCTCACATATTGACTTAATCCTCCTGTTTTGAGGAGGTCTGGCTAATGTGTAATGTAGGTGCATGTTGCACTTCGGGAAAGGCCTGCCATAAGTAGGGCATGTCAGTCGTCTTTTTTTTTTTTCTCTTTCTTTTATTTATGATTTTCCTCATCATAAGGATCCTGGGAACCCAAACCTGGGAACTTTCTCTCTTACTTAAGCCACTTTGTCATTTCAATTCTAGTGGGGAGCCCTTCTGCCCAGCCTGGACAATGTCCACTAGTGCCTAGAGATACCTGAAGTTGCCCTGTGATGTTGGCATGACAGTGAGGTCAGTCTGCCAGTCTTCTCCAGGATATGTCCCTCTGGTCTGAATGGGCTTTATCTGGGGTCTGAGTATTCACTATACAGAATGAGGCATGTCTCAACTTTCAGACTAGCTATACTTTTTATGCCTGGAATCACCATGAATTCACCTAACCGATTATTTAGTTTCCTTCCTGTAATGAGTTCCTATGAGTCTTCCATGATGGTTTGAGAAGCTGAAGTTTGGGGAAAGAATATTGCTCATGTTCAGTAACTAGCCCCACATGGCCTCCTAGATCTCCATCTGTTGCTGAACCAGACTTGGTTCAGCTTGCCCTCTCATGGTAAAGCCAATCTACTGACATCAGGTTGTGGTGAAGAAAAGTGCAGCCTTTATTGCAGGTGCCAAATAAGGAGGAATGCTTAAAAACCTGGAAAACACAAATGAATTTTAGGAAAGGATTTTTAAAGGGAAAGTGAGGGAGTTGTAGGATATGTGATTAGCTAGTGCACAATTCTCTGGTTGATGGTGAAGTAACAGGGGGTGTTGCAGGGGTTAACATCAATTCTCAAGTCCCAGCTGGTCTGGATACCACTTGCTCATGGCCATCATGCAGTTAATTTCTTCCATCTGATGGGGCTTTAGTATCTGCAAAACAATTCAGGGATGTGTATCATACACTTGTCTTTATGTCCTTCAGGGAGGAACTGAAGAGTCTGTGACAGTTGTGTGACTGATCTACTGTTTAATTTTGTTGTTATTGTTGCTACATGTTGATCTTTCAATTGTTAATTTTTAAGTCAGCTTTTGATGACTCAGGGGAGGCCTGGGAGACTTAAGTTTTCCAACAAAGCACACAGAGGACATGGACTGGGGAGTAGGGAGGTCTATCCCAGAAGGGTCCTGCTCAGTTATGTACTGAAGCCACGATTCTTGGCTTTGTCTGATTCTTTGCTCATATATCCTGGGGAATAATTGGATCTATCTAGCCTCATTATGCGGAGAAGGCAATGGCACCCCACTCCAGTACTCTTGCCTGGAAATCCTGGATGGAGGAGGCTGGTAGGCTGCAGTCCATGGGGTCGCAAAGAGTCAGACATGACTGAGCGACTTCACTTTCACTTTTCACTTTCATGCATTGGAGAAAGAAATGGCAACCCACTCCAGTGTTCTTGCCTGGAGAATCCCAGGGAAGGGGGAGGTTAGTGGGCTGCTGTCTATGGGGTTGCACAGAGTCGGACACGACTGGACTGACTTAGCACCAGCAGCAGCAGTAGCCTCATTATGAGGGGTAATTGCCAAGTTACTGGTTCTAGGGCCACTCTTTTGGCAGGTGTTTCCACTTTGTTGTTTCCCTTTATTATCTCTGTTCTCTTTGATGACCCCTACATCGAATCACTGCCACTTTTTCCAGAAGCTGAGCTTCTTCTAAGAGTCCTAATATGTTTAATTCATATTTTACCTGATTCTTTTCTACAGTAAACATATCCTTTTCTTTCCAAATAGCTCCATGTGTGTGTGGGATTCATATGCACACCTGGAATCTGTGTTAACATTTAAGATCTTCCCTGTCCCGAGTTCTAATTCTCAGGTGAGGGCTGTCAGCTCAGCATTTTGAGAGGCTTCATGCGTGTCTGTCTGAGTCTAGGAGGTCACTGCGCATCCTACCAGCCTTTTTCCTCTCTTATAAAACTGTGAGCCATTCCTCTTCTGCATTTGGGGGAGACTCACTTCCTAAGTCAGGCAACTGGAACAGATCATGTCTGCGGTTTCTATATAGTCAGACTCCAAGGACCCTGTTTCTGTAGGTAGTGGGATTTAGTGTAAGACTGTTTTTTATGGTGACCACTAGGTTTATCTAAACACATAACCTGAACTTGAATTGACCTTTGGGGGATAGCCAATCTATCCCCTTGCTGCTGCTGCTGCATCACTTCAGTTGTGTCCGACTCTGTGCAACCCCATAGATGGCAGTCCTTAGAAGTTACTAAAACTGAACCTGGTGTGAGGACCACATAGACACTGTCTGACCAAACAGTAGCTTTTTCAGTCTCCTTTAGCAGGGCTGTAGTAGCGGCTGTTGCCCATGGACACGGAGGCCATTTTTTAGCAATTTGATCTGTTTAGAGAAATCAGCAACCACTGGAGTAAGGAGCCTCAGTCTGACCTAAATTCTCAAGGTGATTCCCCTTCTTTCTTGAATGTAAAGCTCAAAGGGTTTAGCTGAATCTGGAAGGGCCAGGGCAGGGACCTGAAGTAATGTATGAGGGTTCCAGTTTCTACACATCCTCAGCTCGGTTATGTCTTTTTAGTTACAGTGTTGAATCTTTTAAGATAAGTAAATAAGTGCAGATAATGGTCTTAGGACATCTCCAGGTTTGTGAGCTCTGTGCCCTGGTTATCAGTCACACACCTAGACGGCATTCACTAAATATCTATTCAATGAATGAAAAAAAAAATCTGAACCTTTTATTTGTATGTTGTCTTAGGTTTTGGGCTTTTTACAAAGTGCATTCACAAATTCTAAGGCTCACCATAACACTGTAGGATGTAAAAAGAGTGGAGATTTCTTGTTCTAGACCTGGGAAACTTGGGTAATAATTGAAGCATTAAGACNGCAGATAATGGTCTTAGGACATCTCCAGGTTTGTAAGCTTTGTGCCCTGGTTATCAGTCACACACCTAGACGGCATTCACTAAATATCTATTCAATGAATGAAAAAAAAAATCCGAACTTTTTATTTGTATGTTGCCTTAGGTTAGGCTTTTTACAAAGTGCATTCACAAATTCTAAGGCTCACCATAACACTGTAGGATGTAAGAAGAGTGGAGATTTCTTGTTCTAGACCTGGGAAACTTGGGTAATAACTGAAGCATTAAGATTGACTTCATATCCAATCTTCTCTGTACTATTTAACACTGATTTTTCAATACATTTTTAAAGTACCTTATAAATGTTCAGAAAATACCAAGAAGTTTCAAAAGATCTTAGTTTTTTAAAAAATACAGCAGAACCTCAAGGGACTGAGTGTATTTGGCAGTTTGGAGACAAATAATTATAGTCCTGGGCTTCTCTAGTGGCTCAGTGGTAAAGAATCTGCCTGAGAAAGCAAGAGATGTAGGTTTGACCCCTGGATCAGGAAGATCCCCTAGAGAAGGAAATGGTGACCCACTCCAGTATACTTGCCTGGGAAATCCTATGGACAGAGGAGCCTGGTGGACTACAGTCCATGGGGGTCAAAAGAGAGTTGGACATGACTTTAAACAACAGTCATGGTCCTGAGATAGTTGTGGGGACTGGAGAGAACAGTCCAGGGTCTGACAAATGAAGTCGCTAGACTTCCAGCTTTAGCAAGCAGTTTCTTCATCTTTGAAGTAGAACTAATAGGNGTCAGGGCAGGCCACATGCACAACAGAAAGAACAGGGGCCTTGTTTAAAAATAAAGTCTCTGAAGATGGTGACACAGGACACTAACCAAGTATGGTTCAGTTTAACACGAGAGGGGCTCAGGGTAACACACAAATCCGAGTTACCTAGGATGACGACTGATCTTAATGTGACTTCCTAGAAGAGGCAACAACTGGGCTGACCCTGGACAATGAGGATATCTCCCCTACATAGAGCTTCTCCTCTATTTTTTAGACCAGAGGGTATTCAGGAGAATCACTGAGTCATCATTTTGACTTAAACATCAGTCATCAAGTTTCCCCCACAGGACACCCTCATCACCTACCTCTGGAGCTGTGATACATGCCCAGGGGGACATGGAGACGTGCTGTCCTGACCTCCCTTCAGGGACTCGTTGTCCAACAGCTGGAAGTGCTGCCAGTGGGCAACCTTAAACCACCAAGCCCTCTGGGGGCAGCCTGCGTGCAATGACCCATCCGGGTGGAGGTAGAAAGGCCTGGTCATTGGATGTGTCAGGACAACCCTGGGGCCATCGTCACTCCAGAACCCCAGGGGGTCAGCTCAGGTCGTCTGGCCAGTGATCCAGCCTGATCCTTCCCTCTGCCCTACCCTGTTTCTTCCCTCCTGATTCCACAGTGTTGACCCCAAGGGCACCCCTGATACATATCCCAGCACTAAACTCCATCTGAGTCTGCATCCCAGAGAGCCAGCCTGCAACATGTATCCAAAAACATTCCAGTATTTGGGGAGGATTTTTATTGAAAATTACTGGTTACACATGTACCAGTTAACATTTTAACATTAAATGTTAACATTTTAACAACTCCCAATAAAATACAAGATGGTAGAAACAAGGACCTTTAGTGTGAATGTAGTTACCTTTGGTTTAAAGTTCATAATCTAATGTGGTCTGACCAAATGAAATTTAGTTATATATTAATAACAAAAGACAACTATACGTTGAACTATATGAAAATGCCATTTTATAGCTTATAAGAAGACTGAATGTNTGGTAGAAACAAGGACCTTTAGTGTGAATGTAGTTACCTTTGGTTTAAAGTTCATAATCTAATGTGGTCTGACCAAATGAAATTTAGTTATATATTAATAACAAAAGACAACTATACGTTGAACTATATGAAAATGCCATTTTATAGCTTATAAGAATACTGAATGTTAGCAGTTCTACATGGTTCAATCTAAAAGAAAAAATCCATTAGCATTTGAAATTTAGAGAACATTATACTTATGAACAACCCATGGGTAAAAGATATAGTTAATGAATTAAATTAGGAATTAGAAAATACATAATACTATGGCTATTCAGTTCAGTTCAGTCAGCTCAGTCACTCAGTCGTGTCCAGCTCTTTGTGACCCCATGAATCGCAGCACGCCAGGCCTCCCTGTCCATCACCAACTCCCGGAGTTCACTCAGACTCATATCCATCAAGTTGGTGATGCCATCCATTGAGTACCAAAACTTGCAGGTTGCAGCTAAAGTGGATCTTAGGAAAAAAGTCAGCTTTATATACTTATTTTAGAAAAATGATGACATTACTAATCTCTTTTTAATTTAAGAATTTAGAGGAAAAACCTCAACATTAAGGAAAAGTTGAAGGAAAGAATGATATGATGAACTAGGAGAAAAAAAGAGCATCAATCAAGCAAAAGGTTGATTCTTTGAAAACAGGAAAAAGTTATGTAAGATTATTCATAAAAAAGAAGGCTAAAAGAAAATTAAAAAGTGAAAAGAATATAGAGATGCTGCAGAGATTAAACATACAAGATACTGTGAATAAATTTATGTCCATCAAGCTCAAAACTCACAGGAAACAGATTCCTCCTAGAAACACGAAACATCAAAATGACTCTGCAGAAATAACACACTGAGGAGGAAGCACATGATTACCAAAAGTTCCCCAGACGGTGCGGCTGCACAACACTGAATGTGACTAATGCCACTGGATTCTGTGACTAAAACGGTTATACGGTAAATTTTATGTTACACATACTTTACCACAATTTGTAATATTAAAAAAAATAAAATTCACTATCTAGAAGACAGTCTAGCACATGTCTATCCTTTATTAGCAAATCCCCTAGAAGGGCTCCTATTTTGAGAAAGCATATTTTTTCTTCCTTCTGTTTTAGAACATACAATATTGTCCTTCAGTATTTAACCATATATCTATTTTTTTTGAAGGGAACACCTCTCTCTCCTATGATGTCACTTAAACTATAGTATATTCTATGCTTTTCCTATCAGTTTTCTCTGTAGCATTTTAACCAGAGGTCTTTTGGTGGAAAAATGGATCCTAGTCATGTTAAAGGAAGTGGACACAAAACAGCAGCTTCACACAGTCTTCAAGTAAACAGAACCCCTGATATAACTGGAAAGTAATAGGTAATTCTGGGAACAGTGAAAATACGTCTGTGACAACTTTGTCTCAAATCTTAGAAAATGAGTTTGGCTCTGGAATCTCTCAAGACACAAAACCTGGGAGACAGCTTTTATTGGTGGCCTGCACCTCTGATTTGGATAAGAAAGTAAGTAATACAACATTTAAATAAACATAATAATTCCTTTTTCAAGAGCTTGAAATCATTGAGTGAAGTTGGAGAACTAACATCTTGTAATGTGTAAATAATTGTTGCTGATATAAAANCCTGGGAGACAGCTTTAATTGGTGGCCTGCACCTCTGATTTGGATAAGAAAGTGAGTAATATAACATTTAAATAAACATAATAATTCCTTTTTCAAGAGCTTGAAATCACTGAGTGAAGTTGGAGAACTAACATCTTGTAATGTGTAAAGAATTGTTGCTGATATAAAACATTTAGAATATAGTTTATGCTGTGCAAAACCTATTGGAAAAAAGCCTTTGGAATA
This sequence comes from Raphicerus campestris, assembly GCA_006410735.1. Lineage (NCBI taxonomy): Eukaryota > Metazoa > Chordata > Mammalia > Artiodactyla > Bovidae > Raphicerus > Raphicerus campestris. Next base: position 76,423 of record SJYW01029149.1, on the reverse strand, counting down.
GACACGAACTTATGGTAGAATCACAGTGCTGATGCAAAAATTGTGAAGGCTGAGGGCTGTCCACTGGAAACATTCATAACCACAAGGTCACTGTGATATCTGGCTGTCTCCTTTTGAAGTACACCTGAGGGATAAAAAGACAGAAACGACACGTTTAAAAGTTTTAAAGTTCTCCTCCTAAGGCAACACATTTCTAGGTTTCCTTCTTCATGTGAAGCAATCATATCACTATTGGAGGCACAGTTTTTTTTAAATATAAATTTATTAAAAAAAATAGGGCTGTATTTATTCTATGGAGGAAACAGCCCCATTAAAACCCTCAGTGGGGCTGGACGTAATGCCAAATAGCCTGTAGATCCACTAGATTTCTGGTCATTCTGATTCACAGATATGCTTTATCACTACAGGAAATTGATAAGCAAAATCATTTTATTCCCTGAACTAAATTAAAAACAGGGTAACAAAGAGGATAGGAAATCTAGCATCTGAACAGTATTTGCCATTTTCACACATAAAAGGAGCACAACAGATTTGGATGTTAATGCTGCTGCTGCTAAATCGCTTCAGTCCTGTTCAACTCTGCAACCCCATTGATGCCAGCCCACCAGGCTCCTCCATCCCTGGGATCCTCCAGGCAAGAACACTGGAGTGGGTTGCCATTTCCTTCTCCAGTGCATGAAAGTGAAAAGTGAAAGGGAAGTCCCTCAGTTGTGTCCAACTCTTTGTGACACCATGAACTGCAGACTACTAGGCTCCTCCATCCATGGACTTTTCGAGGAAAGAGTGCTGGAGTGGGCTGCCACTGCCGCCTCCATTGGACTGGCATATATGTATGAAATATCCTGGTGTTTCATTTGTGCAGCAAAGAAGTTATAGGGCCTATAGAAATGTGACCTGTGGATAGTGAGTCCCAAGAATGAAAAGAAAATCAAATGCTTTAATAATGACTCAACCAAGAGATTTCTCTAAAATGTAAGATGATACCCAATAACAGGACAGATCTCTGCCAGACCTTTGAGCTCTTGAATTCTACCAAATTCTAGCTGAACTGGAAGAGATACAGGTCTTCTCAGTGTATAATCAGAACACAGAGGCAGTGAAGTGCTGTCAAGGTCCACAGTCATCAGTTTTTAGTAGCTGTGTTGCATCTCGGTTCCTTACAGATGCGCATAGCAAGAGAAAATAACGTCAGGGCTTGTGCAGCCTTCTCTCTGAGTGTGTTTGGGCAAAAAGGACTTCAAGTGTAACTCTTTATCCTCAAAGAAGAATGTGAAAAGTTTGAGTCTTTAAAACAGAAAATGTATCATCTATCAGAGGCTGACTCCTGTTGCAAACTGGGTTGCTTAGACATATGATCCCAGATCTCTTTTATAAAACCTGACTGCAGGTGCATTGTGGCTGCTGTAAACAGAGTTACCATGAGAGAGAATGAACTTCACACACGAAACAGAAAAGCAC
>SJYW01029149.1:51252-73297 GCA_006410735.1 Raphicerus campestris | reverse complement strand
CCTTTGAGCTCTTGAATTCTACCAAATTCTAGCTGAACTGGAAGAGATACAGGTCTTCTCAGTGTATAATCAGAACAGAGAGGAAGTGAAGTGCTGTCAAGGTCCACAGTCATCAGTTTTTAGTAGCTGTGTTGCATCTCGGTTCCTTACAGATGCGCATAGCAAGAGAAAATAACGTCAGGGCTTGTGCAGCCTTATCTCTGAGTGTGTTTGGGCAAAAAGGACTTCAAGTGTAACTCTTTATCCTCAAAGAAGAATGTGAAAAGTTTGAGTCTTTAAAACAGAAAATGTATCATCTATCAGAGGCTGACTCCTGTTGCAAACTGGGTTGCTTAGACATATGATCCCAGATCTCTTTTATAAAACCTGACTGCAGGTGCATTGTGGCTGCTGTAAACAGAGTTACCATGAGAGACAATGAACTTCACACACGAAACAGAAAAGCACCAGGACACCTACCTCCACAGTGAGTGCACTACTTACTCTCCTGTTGCTGACACAACCTGCTACCCCAAACAGCTCTGCACATGAAATGCTACATATTTAAATGTCACTCAAGGAGAAAGATAAGCCCTCCAAGAATGCTTGGGCCCACTGGCTGAAATCTGAGGCTATTTCCAATGTAATGGAAGCACTTAAAAATAAAGCCTTTGGTGGGAGTTGGGGGGTGGTTAACTGCATATCATCACCCTCCTCCATTTTATTAAGCTAGACATATTTGGTGATTATATGCTTATGTACTTTTTTGGTGAAACTAAAAACAGTTAACCAAAGAAAATTCATTTCATTTTCTACTCCTTAATATTCTTTCCAAAATCATCTGGTTCCTTTCTCCATAACCCTTCTCAATACAATTTTTTTTATAAAAAAATATTATTTCTAGCAACTTTTAACTGAAAAGGACTTTGCTTCATGGTCTGAAATACCTGAACTGAATACTGCAAAGGATCTTCAGCAGTTGGAGACCCCTGATTAGGGTCTCTAAAGTGACCTAGAAGAACTATATTTGTTTTATTATTGGGAGGCAAGGTTTCTACCTACAGCCTTTTATAAAATGATCCCACTTTTATACCGTTAAATGCATTACATCCTCAAAGCACGTAAGCATCTGCTCTCTCACCTGATCCCTGTGATAAGTGTGAAGAAGCTGGCAGGGTTCTAATCCTGCTCTACACACAGGTGAGGACCTGAGGCTCAGAGACCCTGAGGGACACAAGGCCACGTGGATGCTAAATGCCTCTTTCATCTATCAAACTGGATCAGGCTCCTAGAGCTAGGATATGAGAATTTCATAACTGCTGGGCTGTATTAGGTGATTTCACGAATAGACAAAATGACACCTCTGTTACACACTGGGAACAAAGAAACTTCAAAAAACCGCAATCTGATCTGCTTCATCACAGAACACAATGGATAACAGACATTTATTCTTGGAGTTGAACTGTGTCGCCTCTGAAAGGCTGTTGCTGAACACAAAAGATGCCATGATTCTTGGCCTCTAGAGGAGAAGAATTCAATTTGGGGCCAGTGATGAAGCCTGATCACTCAGGGCTTTTGTGTAATAAAGTTTATTAAATTAAGAGATAGAGAAAGCTTCTGACACAGACATCAGAAGGGGTCAGAAAGAGCGCCCCCTGCTGGTCTGCAGGCGGATGTATATAGCTACTAGTAGCAGCAGCGTTAGTCGCTCAGTCTTGTCTGACTCTCTGCAGCCACATGGACTGTAGCCCGCCAGGCTCTTCTTTCTATGGGATTTTCCAGGCAAGAGTACTGGAGTGGATGGTCATTCCCTTCTCCAGAGGATCTTTCTGACTCAGGGATCTAACGCAGGTCTCCTGCATTGCAGGCAGATTCTTTACTGTCTGAGCTACAGGGAAGATCCACATAGCTACTAGCAGTCTGCTAATCAGAGAAAGGAAATGTCTCAGAACTCCGAGACTGGCCCCAGGCCCCTCATAAGCAACTTCTATTTTGAGACAACACTGGCACAAGACGAGTTGTCCCTGGCCATAAAATGATTCACATGAATCTTGAAAAAAGGCATGTTTCTAAGCAACTATAGTGTCATTGACATAGCTTAAGAGAACATTTGAATGAGTAGACATTCTGGTTTCTTAAGTCCATTCTGAGTCTTAGGGGGAACTGACTTGGAGACAGAATCTAGGATAAACACATAGTGCATTAACATACCTTAAGAAAAACATTTCCATAAGAAAAATGCATTGGTTAGCTCAAGGTTTGAGAGAAGTTCAGGTGGAACCAGATATCCTATGGCAACACAGAATTTTAAAAGAAATCTCCTTTTAAATTTGTATCATTTCAGTTCAGTCACTCAGTCCTATCCTACTCTTTGTGTCGCATGGACTGCAGCATGCCAGGCTTCCCTGTCCATCTCCAACTCCTAGAGCTTACTCAAACTCATGCCCACTGAGTTGCTGATACCATCCAACCATCTCATCCTCTGCCATCCCCTTCTCCAGCCTTCAATCATTCCCAGCATCAGGGCCTTTTCAAATGGGTCAGTTCTTCACATCAGGAGGCCAAAATATTGGAGTTTCACCTTCAGCATCAGTCCTTCTAATGAATATTCAGGACTGATTTCCTTTAGGATGGACTGGTTGGATCTCCTTGCAGTCCAAGGGACTCTCAAGAGTCTTCTCCAACATTACAGTTCAGAAGCATCAATTCTTCAGTGCTCAGCTTTCTTTACTGTCCATCTCTCACATCCATACATGACTACTGGAAAAACCATTGCTTTGACTAGATGGATCTTTGTTGTTAAAACAATGTCTCTGCTTTTTAATATGCTGTCTAGGTTCGTCATAACTTTTCTTCCAAGGAGCAAAGAAAGTGAAAGTGAAGTCGCTCAGTCGTGTCTGACTCTTTGCGACCCAGTGGACTCNAAATCATCCCACCCTCTCCCTCTCCCACAGAGTCCAAAAGTCTGTTCTTTACATCTGTGTCTCTTTTGCTGTCTCGCATATAGGACTATCATTACCATCTTTCTAAATTCCATATATATGTGTTAGTATACTGTATTGGTGTTTTTCTTTCTGGCTTACTTCACTCTGTATAATCAGCAGATGAATGGATAAGAAAGCTGTGGTACATATACACTATGGAGTATTACTCAGTCATTAAAAAGAATACATTTGAATCAGTTCTAATGAGGTGGATGAAAATAGAGCCTTTCTTAGTTATTTGTAGCTCTTTGCAGGTATTTATAATCTGGGTTAAATTCTGTTTTGTGTTGGCCACAGGTTGTGTCGTCAAACCCAAGTTCCTGTACCCAAGGCAGAGTGATGCTGTATAAACCAAAATGTTCAAGTTCTGAGCAGAGAAAGCTTTATTGTGAGAGTCAAGCAGGGAGTACAGGAGCCCTATGCTTAAAAGGCCTGAATTCCCAGATGGATTTCAGGGGAAATTTTTTAAAGGAAAGGTAAGGAAAAGAGTCCACGATCCTAACTGAGAATTATATTTTATTCAACCAACTTGCTGAGGAATTAAACTCCATAGTTCAGAGATAGCTCTAAGGGACTGCTCCCAAGAGATAAGGCAGGAACCAGGATATATAGGGGATTTTGCAATAAAAACCAGGTAGTCACAGCATCAAAAAATTGTGCTTAGTCTCTCAGTCATGTCTGACTGTTTGTGACCCCATGGACTGTAGCCTACCAGGCTCCTCTGACCGTAGGATTCTCCAGACAAGAATACTGGAGTGGGTTGTCATGCCTTCCTCCAGGGGGTCTTCCCAACCCAGAGACTGAACCCAGGTCTCCCACACTGCAGGCAGTTTCTTACCATCTGAGCCACCAGGGAAGCCCAAGGATACTGGAGTGGGTAACTTCTCCCTTTCCAGGGAAACTTCCGGGCCCAGGAATCGAACTGGGGTCTCCTGCACTGCAGGCAGATTCTTTACCAGATGAGCTACCAGGGAAGCCCTGTTAGTTTAAAAACAAACAAACAAACAAACAAACAGACAGACATTTGGTGCTAGTAGTAAAGAACATGTTAGCCAGTGTGGGATATATATAAGACTCGGGTTCCATCCCTGGGTTGGGATCCTGCCTGGAGGAGGGCACGGCAACCCACTCTAGTATACTTGCCTGGAGAATCCCATGGACAGATAGCATGGCGGGCTACGGTACATGGGGTTGAAAAGAGTTAGACACAGCTAAAGCGACTTAGTACGCATACATAGCCATCTCAAGTTAATGAATTTCTTTTGTGGGGGGACCATACTGAAAATCTTGTGGANCTTGCCTGGAGAATTCCATGGACAGATAGCATGGCGGGCTACGGTACATGGGGTTGAAAAGAGTTAGACACAGCTAAAGCGACTTAGTACGCATACATAGCCATCTCAAGTTAATGAATTTCTTTTGTGGGGGGACCATACTGAAAATCTTGTGGAATCTTAGTTCCCACCCAGGGGCTGAAGCTGTACCTATGGTAGTGAAAGTGTAGGGGTGGGGAGGGGGGTCCATTCCAGGGAAGTCCCACGGGGTCCTGCTTGGTTACAGTTGGGGACCTCCCTCTCCCCCTTGTTTGGTCCTGACGAGGACATAGTGCCCAGGGGGGGGGGCTGCTAGTGCCTTTGGCCAGCTTTCTCTGGGTCTTTCCAGAAGCCAGGGGGCGGTTCAGAGCAGCAGAGGCGGACAGAGTCTGCGGCTCCCTCTCTGCATCTGGGTGGGTGCCTGGGCTTAGAGCGAGCTCTTCCCTAGAGTCTGCAGCCAGGTGCCGGCCGCTTGCTGAGCGTTTCTATTACCGGCCTCCATCAGCTGCTCTGGCTCCTGGTCTCGCATCTCCCTGTGGTTCCGGGCAGATTCCGCCCGGCCGTCCCTTCCTCCCGCAGCCACGCCCCGGCTCGGCTTCCAGCAGCCGTGGCAGCGCGGGCGTTTGGCCGACGCCCCTGAGACGACGCCCGAGAGGCGGTTTAGCTTACCACCGGGCGGGCAGCCGACGCTCCTCTCCCAGAAGCAGGAGGTTCCCGGAATCTCGCCGATCGGACCAGTGAGGTGGCTGGGTCTCCAGCATCCCCGCCGGCGCCTCCAGGAGCAGCGTGTCCCGGATCCGCGCCCGACCCGGCCGGCAAGAGGCAGCCGCTGACCCCCGAGGAGAAGCCCAACCCGCTGCAGGACGCGAACCTCTGCTCGCGCGCGTTTGCCTGGTGAGTGTCGCCCCCGCCCTCCGCCCCGGCTGACACCCCCGCCGCCGGCGCCTTTGGTGGGAGTGAGATCGGCTTCTTGAGGTCTGTGGCTCTCGAATGGTCTAGACCCCCTCCCCAACCCACCCTTAGCCGGGTTCCCCAAAATCGGTCAGAAATTCTCAGTTCTCAACTAAAGCTGCACCTTTTTTCTCCCCTAAACAAGCAGCTTGTGAACAGCTTCCTGTATCCAGGTAGCGCGCTGCGCCATTGCCATCTTCCAATAATGTCCCCACCTTTCCCCAAATTCCTTAGGTGACAGCTGCGGTTCACCTCCACGGCGGCGTCCCCTTGTCCCTGTCCATGACCATGTCTCCTGCCCTCCCTTTGTGGCTCTCACTCTTTCCTGGAACCTAGCTGTGGCAAATTTCACGTGATCACACACACACACACTATTTTGTATATAATGGAGNCCTAAACAAGCAGCTTGTGAACAGCTTCCTGTATCCAGGTAGCGCGCTGCGCCATTGCCATCTTCCAATAATGTCCCTACCTTTCCCCAAATTCCTTAGGTGACAGCTGCGGTTCACCTCCACGGCGTCCCCTTGTCCCTGTCCATGACCATGTCTCCTGCCCTCCCTTTGTGGCTCTCACTGTATGTCCTGGAACCTAGCTGTGGCAAATTTCACGTGATCACACACACACACTATTTTGTATTTAATGGAGGAAAACACTGTTGTTGAACACGTTTTCGCTTTTGCCTGGGATACACAGCCCGGACTGTGTCCAGGTGATTCTGGTGGAAGGTTGAGGCTGGCTTCTGCTTTAAGCAACTCCTTCCACTGGCATTGTTACTTCAGTGTTAACTTTTAACAGTCCTGTATTGTGTTAATATTTGACCAGACCCTTTCTCTATTGTGAATATTTCACTTCCATCTTTGGAGGATGGGGTCCCTGAAGCCGGTGGGGTCTTCTCTGTATTCCCAGCCCTTAGAGAAGTGGTGCATGGTCTTGATACAGGTGAGGCTTCGCTGGTGGCACTAGCGGCAAAGAACTCTCCTGCCAGTGCAGGAGACATAAGAGATGTGGGTTCCATCCCTGGATCAGGAAGATCCCCTAGAGTAGGGCGTGGCAACCCCCTCCAGTATTCTTGGCTGGAGTATCCCATGGACAGAGGAGCCTGGCGGGCTACAGTCCATGGGGTCACAAAGGGTCAGACATAATTGAAATGACTTCACACACACAGACTGTTCGTGCAGGTGGTCCTGGAGTCCTATGGTCCTGAAACCGACAGGTCCCTAAGCTGGGAGGAAGCTTACAGGTGGAAAATGGCTTGGAGAGGTGAAACTTTTAACTAAAGTCATCCATCCAGTAGCTGGAACTACTAACTAGGTGGACTTTAATCACACTTGGGTGATGATTAGATCTTTTGTTACCGGACCCTAACTCATTCATCTTTCCAAAATTCTATTTCCTTTTATCACAGGATAGCTTGCAGGATGTCCCAGGGACCTCTCCTTTGCTTTTTGATCATGGTGATTCCAGTGTGTATAGCTACATTTGTTGGCCCTTAAGGAAAAAGAGGCAAGAAGGAATATTGGTGAGATTAATGTAAACAATAATAAAGTAGCCAGGCATCTCCTTAAGGCAGGGCAAGGAACTCATTTCTGTTTTATTTGTGGATTTTCAATAATGCATGTGTATACAAATGGGAAGGAGAGGATTTCTCATTGATTTTGGTAGATACCTGTTTCCAGTTTTCCTGCTGGAGGGGAAGGAGCTAGTACCTCTCATCTCACACCTGAAGGCACTGAAGCAGAGAGGTGAGTAAATTGCCCACATCACACAGCTAGTAAGTGGTGGAGTGGGAACACAAACTAGGCCATCTGTCTCCCCAGCCTGTGTTATCCTGTATGCAAATACTGTACCGAGCTCCTTCTATTGGGACACTTGTTCTTAAGTGCAGAGAGAAGGCAATTCTAAACACACCTTTGGTCTTGGCAGGAGTCTTTCAAGGGAAGTTCAAGCTCTTGCTGTTGAAGATGATGCATGTGAACCATCTCTGTAATCAAGCTTTACGTTGGTGGCTCTCAGAGTCTGCCCTGGTGGCTCAGAGGTTAAAGCCTCTGCTTGCAGTGTGGGAGACCTGGGTTTGATCCCTGGGTTCAGAAGACCCCCTGGAGAAGGAAATGGCAACCCACTCCAGTATTCTTGCCTGGAGAATCCCACGGACAGAGGAACCTGGTGGGCTACAGTCCACAGGGTCACAAATAGTCAGACATGACTGAACAACTTCACTTTCACTTTCTCAAGAGTCTGGCTCTCAGACCTGCAGCATCCTCATCACCTGGGAGCTTGTTAGAAATGCAGATACCCCCGTGCTCCTTCTAGACCAGTTCTGTAAAGTTAGAAACTCTGGGGATGGGGTTAAACAAGCTCCAGGGGATTCTGATGGAAGGTAGAGGCTGGCTTTTGCTTTAAGCCGCTCCTCCCATTGGCATTGTTCCTTCAATGTTAACTTTCAAAAGGGGTCCAGACTTTATGAAGTTAGTTGTCGCCATTGGTATGTGAAGTCTGAGGTAGCTTAGTGATTTCTTTGTGTACCTCACTTGCTGAGCCGGGAAAGTGAGAATGAGTCCAGCTAGGAAGTGGCTCCCAGGGACTCTTAGAGAAAAACTTTTTTCACCTGTTCTTTGGGTATTTGCTTTCTTCCCAAATTTCATCTGCTTTTGAAACCTGTAAATGATGCCAGTAACTAGCTTACTGTTTTTTATACAAATGACCTTGAAATGGAAAGTGGGGTCTGGCTGCTCACCTCTCAAAAGCCAATAAAGAAGCAAAGTTGGTAGAAAGGAAAGTTTGCTTTATTTTGGATGCTGTCACAAGGGGAGGGGGGAGGGCAGATGCCAGTCCAAAGTCTCACTCCCTACCCCTGCGCCCCATCAATTGGTGGGCAAGAACTTTAGACTAATGGCAGGGGCTCTATGGAGAAACAGCACAGTCAGCTCTGATAGTCATCTTGAAATTGGTCACTGGCAGTCTGACTAGTACCATCTTGATTGCTTTAGATACAGCTAATCTTTGGGTCCAGGGTTGATTTCTTCCCATTTCCTTGAGGTAGTTCTCAAAATTGTAGCAGCTTATATCATAGCTCGGAGAAGGCAGTGGCAACCCACTCTTGCCTGGAAAATCCCATGGATGGAGGAGCCTGCTAGGCTGTAGTCCATGGGGTCATGAAGAGTCGGACACGACTGAGCGACTTCACTTTCACTCTTAACTTTCATGCCTTGGAGAAGGAAATGGCAACCCACTCCAGTGTTCTTGCCTGGAGAATCCCAGGGACGGGGTAGCATGGTGGGCTGCAGTCTGTGGGGTCGCAAAGAGTCGGAGATGACTGAAGCGACTTAGCAGCATATCATAGCTACAGTCTGGTCATAGTATAGTTAACTTCTTTTACCTGGCCAGGGTTTTAGTATCTACAAGACAGCTCACAGGATATGGTTTCGAATAGGAGGAACTGAAGGAGGAACTAAGGGTCCTTGAATTTGCTGATTAACTAAGCTACTGTTGTTTTGTCCTGTTTGACTGTTTTCCTTTGCTTCTGTGTTTTCTCACTTTGATTAAACTTATGGCCACCCCATGCGAAGAGTTGACTCACTGGAAAAGACTCTGATGCTGGGAGGAATTGGGGGCAGGAGGAGAAGGGGACGACCGAGGATGAGATGGCTGGATGGCATCACCGACTCGATGGACGTAAATCTGAGTGAACTCCGGAAATTGGTATTGGACAGGGAGGCCTGGCGTGCTGCAATTCATGGGGTTGCAAAGAGTTGGACATGACTGAGCGACTGAACTGAACTGATCCTTTGGCTAAAGTTTTCCTATAGACAAAAGGCCATTGGAGGGACCTGCGGGGAAGGCACGTGGGGTCCTACTCCATTTCACCATCATTGGGGTTTCAGTGTTTCCACAGTTCAGTTTGGACTTAAGGTCTAAGAGGAATCATACATTATGGCTAGTGGTGATTATAAATTTTAGAAAAGAATAAATATTTTTCTATTTCTGTAAGAAATTTAAAACTATAGCAGAAGAAAGGAATAAGGATTTCTTTCTATTAGCCACATATACTTGCTGATATTTTGGTTGTTTCTTACTCTTTCTCCTAGAAATCTTTATGTACACCTACATATAACCACATTCTTTTCTATAAAACCAGACAGTTTTGAATCTTGAATCTTCGTTTTCTGTGGTTTACATTGGGCATTAAATAGTCTTTGAAACATGGCACTGTAATTTGTGCACCCTTTTATTTTTGTTTAACACAGTTTATTTCTGATTATGATGTGATGTGTATCCACAGCCATGCTTCTGGTACACTGTTCCTTTATCTATATTCCCAGAACTAGGATAACTGGTGAAAGGCCACATTGTTTTCCATAGGGTTTGGAATTTGCCCCCTTAATAACAGTTTGTGTGCTTATTTCACTTTCAACTTTGAGTTCCTGAATTACATTTTTTTCTCAGTCTAAAGTTAAAAATAATATCAAACAGTTTGAATTTATTTGACTTAGAGAGATGGAACTTTTTGTGTCTACTGACCATCAGTTTTGGGCATTGCCTTTCTTTGGGATAGGAAAGAAAACTGACCTTTTCCAGTCTGGTGGCCACTGCTGAGTTTTCCAAATTTGCTGGCATATTGAGTGCAGCACTTTAACAGCATCATCTTTTAGGATTGGAAATAGCTGAACTGGAATTCCATCATCTCCACTAGCTTTGCTTTTAGTGATGCTTCCTAAGGCCCACTTGACTTCACATTCAAGATGTCTGGTTCTAGGTGAGTGATCACAACATTGTTATTATCTCAATTGTGAAGATCTTTTTTGTATAGTTCTTTGTATTCTTGCCACCTCTTCTTAATATCTTCTGCTTCTGTTAGGTCCATACCATTTCTGTCCTTTATTGTGCCCATCTTTGCATGAAATGTTCCCTTGGTATCTCTAATTTTCTTGAAGAGATCTCTAGTTTTCCCATTATGTTGTTTTCTTCTACTTCTTTGCATTGATCACTGAGGAAGGCTTTCTTATCTCTCCTTGATATGGGGAACTCTACATTCAACAATTGTCCATCTAGTCAAAGCTGTGGTTTTTCCAGTAGTCATGTATGGATGTGAGAATTGGACTATAAAGAAAGCTGAGTGCTGAAGAAATGATGCTTTTGAACTGTGGTGTTGAAGACTCTTGAGAGTCCCTTGGACTGCAAGGAGATCCAACCAGTCCATCTTAAAGGAAATCAGTCCTGAATCTTCATTGGAAAGACTGGTGCTGAAGCTGAAGCTTCAATACTTTGGCCACCTGATGCGAAGAACTGACCCATTTGAAAAGACCCTGATGCTGGGAAAGACTGAAGGCAGAAGGAAAAGGGGATGACAGAGGATGAGAGGGTTGGATGGCAATACTGACTCAATGGACATGAGTTTGAGTTAACTCCAGGAGTTGGTGATGGACAGGGAGGCCTGGCGTGCTGCAGTCCATGGGGTCACAAAGAATTGGACCTGACTGAGCAACTGAACTGAACTTTCCATCTATTTGGTTTTGAATTGTCTGTTAATGGATTTTTTCCTATGAGGCATTTATAGTTTTTAAATAACTTGCAATAGTGTTTATAATACTTTGCCAGATTTTCATTTGTATTGTAATTTAGTTGAGGTTTTACATTATATATCATTAATTATATTGAGCCTCTTTTTCTCCTGTTGCTTTTGTAATGTCTTTATTACAATCCTGGCATCATCTAAAATTCTATAAATGTTTTATTTTAGTTCTTTTTACCCTTCCTTTTCTAACAAGAAAGGCAGCTAGAATTTCATTTAGTATTCAGTATAAGATAGGCTCAAAGATTTACAAACAACTTATGCAGCTCAACTCCAGAAAAATAAACGATCCAATCAAAAAATGGGCCAAAGAACTAAACAGGCATTTCTCCAAAGAAGTACAGATGGCTAACAAACACATGAAAAGATGCTCAACATCACTCATTATCAGAGAAATGCAAATCAAGACCACAATGANTCTCTTATACACATCTCCTCCATTTTTTCCTAAGCAAGCAGCTTATGAACAGTTTCCTTTATCTAATTAGTGTCCTCCACCTTTGCAGTCTTCCAGTAACATCCCCACATTTCCCCATATTCCTTAAGTGACAGCTGTGTTGCAACTGCATGGAGCTCCTTCTGACCCAAGTCTATGACCAGGTCTCCCTCTCACTCTCTGTGTGACTCTCACTGTATATCCTGATACCCAGTTGTGACAAACTTCATGTGTATAAAAAGGATGATTTTATTTAATTAATGGGGAAACTATTGTTGAACATGTTTTGCTTCTGCCTTGGACACACAGCCTGGAGTAGAGTGTGTATTTAACAAGCCCCTTTCCTTCCCTGGTGGCTCAGATGATAAAGAATCTCCCTGCAGTGTAGACAACCTGGGCTTGATCCCTGGGTCAGGAAGATCCCCCAGAGAAGGAAATGNTTGAACATGTTTTGCTTCTGCCTTGGACACACAGCCTGCAGTAGAGTGTGTATTTGACAAGCCCCTTTCCTTCCCTGGTGGCTCAGATGATAAAGAATCTCCCTGCAGTGTAGACAACCTGGGCTTGATCCCTGGGTCAGGAAGATCCCCCAGAGAAGGAAATGGAAGATGCAATTAAAAAGTGAATAGGGTACAGTTCCAAGTCTCTAGAAGCCCATGGTTTTAAGACCTGCAGACTCCAGTCAAGGCAGGCTATGTAAATTACAGGACGCAGTGCAAAATGGAAAAAGGAGGGCCCTTGTTTAAAAATTATCTCAAGACGGTGAAAATAGGACACTAACCAAGTGGTTCAGTTTAATGAATGAGAGGTGGCTAGAGTATAACAGAAATATGAGTTACCTAGGAAGAGGTAACTCTTAACTACCTTAATGTGGCTACAACTGAGCTGACCCAGTGGATAGCTCCCCTACATGGACCTTGACTTTTTAAGACCAGAGAGCATTAAGAAGAATTACTTCCTCATTTTGACTTATCTGTAAGTTACCAAGAGNCTAGGAAGAGGTAACTCTTAATGACCTTAATGTGGCTACAACTGAGCTGACCCAGTGGATAGCTCCCCTACATGGACCTTGACTTTTTAAGACCAGAGAGCATTAAGAAGAATTACTTCCTCATTTTGACTTATCTGTAAGTTACCAAGAGTTTCGCCCACAGCACATCCCTATCACCTGCCTCTGGAGCTGTGGCACATGCTGTGGGGGCACATGGAGACACACTGTCCTCACTTCCCTTCAAGGACTTGTTGTTCAGCTGCTGGAAGTGCTGCCAGTGGGCAGTCTTCAGTCACCAGTTTCCTGAAGGCAGCCTCTATGCAATGTCCTGTCCAGGTAAAGGTATAAAGCCCTGGCCAGTGGGCATGTCAGGATAACTCTGAAGGGCTATCTTCACTCCAAAGCCCCCACAGGGTCAGATAAGGTTGCCTGGCCAGTATTCCAGCTTGACTATTTCCCTCTGTATCCTTATCCCATTTCTTCCCTCTTCATTCCACAAGTGTGGAATGCCAGGGGCACCCCTAATACATATCCCAACACTTAGCAGCATCCACGTCTGCATCCAGAGAACCAACCTGCACAAGGTATCGAAAAACATTCCAGTACTTGGGGAGGATTTTTATTTGAACATTATTGTTTATATATATAACATTTTAAAATTGCCAAATAAAAGGGTGGAAACAAGTATTTGTGAATGCGGTTACCCTTGGTTTAAAACCCTCAATCTAAAGTTGTCTGACCAAAATGAAAGTTATATATTAATAATGAAAGAAAACTATCATGTTGAATCACATGAAAGTACCATTTTATAGGTTAAAAAAAAGCTGAATGTTAGCAGTTACATACACATAGTTCAATCTAACTGAAACACTCCTTTAGCATTTAAATTTAGAGAACTTTACACTTATTAATAACTCATGGATAAAACATATAATTAATCAAATTAGAAATCAGAAACTACATAATACTATGGTTATTGATCAGTGCCAAGTACCAAAACTTGTAGGTTGCAGCTAAAGTGGGACTTAGGGGGGAAAAAAGGCTCTATGTAATTATAAAAAGAAGTAAGTTAAAAATTAATGTTTCCAATTTAAGAAATTAGAGGAAAAAATCTCAAATGTAGAGAGAAAGAATAATATGAACTAGAAAACAAAAACACCAGAGAGATTCAATCAAGCCAAAAAAATTGATTCTTTGAAAATAGGAAAAGTCATGTAAGACTATTCATAAAAAAAGACTCAAAATTAAAAAGCATTAAACCACAATTATAGATGCTGCAGAAATTAAACATATAAGATATTGTGAATAACCTTATGCTAATCAAGCTTAACATTCACAGAAACAGATTCACTCCTAGAGAAATGAAACTTAACCAAAATTGACTCTGTAGAAATAAACTGAATAGTCCTAAAATAAATACCAGAAATTAACCAGACATTGGTTACACAGCATACTGAATATGATTAGTGCCACTGCAATTGTATCTTTAAAAACAGTTGTGTGGCAAATTGTTATATATATTTTATGATAAAAAATGTAAAAAAAGATAATTGATAAGATAATTGATCATATTTTCTTATTTACCAAATCACCTAGAAGCTCTCATATTTTCAAAAAGTATATTTTCTCTTCCTTCTCTTTTAAAATAAATAATGTTGTCCTTCTGTATTTTTTTTTTCTGGAGGAAGGATGCCCTGCTCTCATATAATGTCACTTAAACTAATCTATATTTTTTGTTTTTCCCATTTTCTCTGTACTGTTTTAACCAGAGGTCTTTGAGTAGGATAATGGAGCCCAGTTCTGTTAAAATAAGTGGTGAGACAAAAAGGCAACTTCACATACTCTTCAAGTAAATAGAATCCTGTCTAATATAATTGGACAACAGTATATAATTTGAGGAGAAGCAAAAATCATCTGTGATGACTTAATTTGTACCTTAGAGAATAAACTTTGGCTCTGGAGTCCCTCAAGGCACAAAACCTGGTAGACAGCTTTTACTGGTGGCCTGCATCTCTGATTTGGATAAGAAAAAAAAAATAGTATTATGTACAAATAAAAATCCTTTTGCAAGAGCTTGGAATCAAATTAAGATTTTGTATCTGTAAACATTTGTTGCTGGTATAAGGAATATATAATACAGCTCATGCAGTGCAAAAACTATTGGATAAATGCCTTCAGAATAGATGTGACCTTATGGTAGAATTGCAACACTGACTCCGAAATTAAGTNCATTTGTTGCTGGTATACGGAATATATAATACAGCTCATGCAGTGCAAAAACTATTGGATAAATGCCTTCAGAATAGATGTGACCTTATGGTAGAATTGCAACACTGACTCCGAAATTAAGTCTGAGGACTGTCCATTGAAAGCCTTTATAGTCAGCGGGTCACTGTGAGTGCTATCTGGCTATTTTCTTTTGAAGTGCACCTGAGGAGAAAAAAGACAAAAACAACATGTTAAGAAGTTTTAAAGTCCTCGTCTCTAAGGCAGTGTATTTCTAGGCTTCCCCAGTGGTCTAGTGGTAAGAATTCATCTGCCAAAGCAAAGGGACACAGGTTCGATCCCTGGTCCAGGAAGATCCTGCATGCCATGAAACAACTGGGCTCATGCACCACAACTCCTGAGGCTGTGTGCTGCAACTACTGAAGCCTGAGCACCCTGGGACCTGTGCTCTGTAACAAGAGAAGCCATCACAATGAGAACCCCGAGCACCCTGAAGAAGCCCACAGTCCACACTTGCCACAGCTAGAAACTGCATGCACACAGCAACAAAGCCACAGTGCAGCCAAAGCTAAGTAAACACAATTTTAAAAGTTGACCGTCTGAAAGCTTGTTCTCTTAAGAGGATTGACCACATGCAGAAATAATGTCAAGAAGACACTCAACTGGGATGGGAATCAGGATAAGTATTTCGTTATGCCTTTCCATAGCGGTGACCTGAGCCAGGGGCAGGCCTGAAATCCAACACTGAGGTTCTGCCACGCTGTGAACCTGGATGATGGTCCAGCCTTGGCTACCATGTGACAGAAGGAGCAGTGTTCTCAGACTCGACACAGAACACAGTACTAGGGCAGCCCTTGGCCTCCCGAGTAATCGCCCCTCTGTGATCCCTGGACCAGGCGACCTTGGGTGAGCCCTGAACCCAATCTCCTCATCTATGATATGGACAAAAATGGACCACCATGAGATTAACTGAAATCATACATGTGAGACCAATGTACAATAAATTATAAAGAACAACACAAATGTGACTTACCATTAATATTGTTAGAGTAGGTACAGGATTACTAGACCAGGAATATAAGATTTCTAGTTCTATCACCTATGTTTACTTCTGCATGTGTGTTACACTTGATTTAAAATATTCATTGAAAGAAAAGATTTTTAATTTTGTTATCTGTTGCAAACTTAGCTTAACACCAGTTATATACTAGTACATAGGGCCATCTTCCTTCTAAGGGGTCTTAGTTTTCTCACCTGTAAAATGAGGGTGTTGAATCCTATTATCGTATATGGACCTATCTAAAAATCTGTGATCAATTTCCCATTACTCAATGTCTTGATAATATATAGTAGTAACAGTTTTTAAATGAAGACTTTGACACATAGGTGGGGACATTTTTCTTTGATGTGAAATACCTAAACTCAAAAGACCAAAAGGTTTGAGAGATTCCTGGTTGTTCTGTAACTAGGTTATACAGGGAATCACAAATGACTATCAAATGTTCAGAAGTAAGGTTTGACTGGGAGACACACTAGAGTGGTTGAAAGCACTCTGATTTTCAGGCATAAAAATAAATATAGGGCTCCAAGTGCAGCTACTCTATATCTGCATACAATGTAAGTACTTTGAAAAGTTCCAAATACAGACTGTCATCCCTGAACCTAAATTTGAATGACTCTGTCAACTATTCACCCAGTTCTGTGACGCTGTGCAATTTCCTACCCTTTGAACAGTGGAAGGTACAGCTTTTCATTTCTTCATTTCTGAGGAGGAAGAATGAGATGAAACAGGGACAGATGGAACTTAGGCTATATTTTAGATAAGCTTTTCACAAAGAAGTACTTACATACTGGGACATGTTTTCTTTAAGCAATATTTTAAATATTACACAAGTGATTTTATTCTACATACAAGTGAAAATCTGGGAAATGCAGAAAAGTATAAAAAAGGAAATATGACCCATGGTTTACTGTCCAGAGATAAAGTTTCAGTGGGAAGCTTCATTCCACCCTGAGCCATGCATCTCAAGGGGCAAGAACACCAGACCTTCCCTCGCTCCATCAACCCCACTCCCACCTTGTTCCAGGAAGAATTACAGGAAGCTACATGACATTGGCTAAGTCCCTTAACCAAACCTCAGCTACCACATTTGTAGGACCTGACCATTGTTAGGAAGATGCCACATGACCTGAATGTTATCCACTGAGAACCCTTCTCACACTCTGTACACTGCTTAGTACTTCACACACATCATCTCTGAGAAAGTGCTTTGTAAACCTTCAAGCACCATTCTGACTATGGAGTTAGGTATTGTGAGTTCTTGATTTGTCCTGATGACTATTTCATCTTTTAGTAGGTAGAGGAAGCATGGCGGGTAACTAGACCTAAATCTAAACAACAGAGAATTAGGGAGAAAGGGACAGTATCAGGTAGGTATTTTCTTTACAGATTACAAAACAGAAGCGACCCACACTTTTCCCTGGTAGATCTTCTTAAACCCAAAATATTCCAAAAAAATTTTCCTTAAACTCTAAAGTTTACTGGATGTCCCTTGATAGCACTTGTATTACAAATGTACTGAGCATCAATCAGAATGAAATGTAAAGGTTCTGCAAGATGAGAGTATTCTGTGCTCCATGAGAATCAGAATCCAGAGTCCAAGGGTGTGGGAAGTCCAATCTGCCATCTCTCACTTATGCACACGAGTGAGCACATACCGTGACCCCACCTCACCACTGCTGCATATTCTCAGCAGATCTGCCTTCCACCTGCCACATGTTATTAAGACCCAGTCATGAAGCTTAGCTTCTGGAAGGTTCCAATTGAAAAGGACACAAAGTGCTTGTTGCTAGACCCCTAGTGTTGAGTGAACCCTGGAGACGAACTTTAATTACAACTCTCTGCAGCAGGCTCACCTGTTTTGCTTTGTCAATGAGAGCAGCAGCCTCGGTCTCACCCAGTTGTAGTGCCATCTTGTAAAACAGAGTGTTTTTTTTCTGCAGCAAAATATATGGCTTATCATATTCTTCCAGTTTTCCTGAATCCAACACCTGTTAATCAGCAGAAAAAAATAAAACCCATAGTATACAGTGTTTTGCAATAAAGTATTATAACTCAGACAATATTTTGTAAAGGGACAGGAGAAGAATAGAGAAAATTTATTTGGGTGGTAGACTTGGCTGGTGTTTTTTAATAGTTTGATTGCCTTGTTCTACTAGGCAGACAAAGGCCTAACCTGACCTTTTATTATAACATTATAGGAAAGAAAGAAAAATGAAAGTTTTCAGCAGTGTGAAATATTTTAAATTCTGCCAAGGGGATTTGGGGTAGTTATCATTAGTCTTTTAGCTTAAATTCTGAGCTTTGAAGGCTATTTATACAGATACACAGAGCTGGGAAATTTCCTGTTTCAAGAAAACCAAACTCAATTTATCTAAAAAGCAGGTTAATGTCAGACAAACCANTAAAGTTTACTGGATGTCCCTTGATAGCACTTGTATTACAAATGTACTGAGCATCAATCAGAATGAAATGTAAAGGTTCTGCAAGATGAGAGTATTCTGTGCTCCATGAGAATCAGAATCCAGAGTCCAAGCGTGTGGGAAGTCCAATCTGCCATCTCTCACTTATGCACACGAGTGAGCACATACCGTGACCCCACCTCACCACTGCTGCATATTCTCAGCAGATCTGCCTTCCACCTGCCACATGTTATTAAGACCCAGTCATGAAGCTTAGCTTCTGGAAGGTTCCAATTGAAAAGGACACAAAGTGCTTGTTGCTAGACCCCTAGTGTTGAGTGAACCCTGGAGACGAACTTTAATTACAACTCTCTGCAGCAGGCTCACCTGTTTTGCTTTGTCAATGAGAGCAGCAGCCTCGGTCTCACCCAGTTGTAGTGCCATCTTGTAAAACAGAGTGTTTTTTTTCTGCAGCAAAATATATGGCTTATCATATTCTTCCAGTTTTCCTGAATCCAAGACCTGTTAATCAGCAGAAAAAAATAAAACCCATAGTATACAGTGTTTTGCAATAAAGTATTATAACTCAGACAATATTTTGTAAAGGGACAGGAGAAGAATAGAGAAAATTTATTTGGGTGGTAGACTTGGCTGGTGTTTTTTAATAGTTTGATTGCCTTGTTCTACTAGGCAGACAAAGGCCTAACCTGACCTTTTATTATAACATTATAGGAAAGAAAGAAAAATGAAAGTTTTCAGCAGTGTGAAATATTTTAAATTCTGCCAAGGGGATTTGGGGTAGTTATCATTAGTCTTTTAGCTTAAATTCTGAGCTTTGAAGGCTATTTATACAGATACACAGAGCTGGGAAATTTCCTGTTTCAAGAAAACCAAACTCAATTTATCTAAAAAGCAGGTTAATGTCAGACAAACCAGAAGGCAGTGACCTGACAGCAAATGAATTGTCAAGTTGTTTTGATAGAATCTGAACAAGATTTGGGAAAAAAGTAAATGTTTCCAGAATTTCAAAGGGTTGTGAACTAAACAAGTGCTTGTAGTATCACTAAACAGACGATGTTGCAACCATCAAACCACCACAACTCCAGGAGTTGGTGATGGACAGGGAGGCCTGGCATGCTGCAGTTCATGGGGTCGCAGAGTTGGACATGACTGAGCTGAACTGAAGAGGGGCAGAATACCTTGTCTGAGAGGTTAAGATGCTTCTTCAGCTTAACTTTGTAGTTTATTACTCTCAGAGTGAAAGACTGGCAAAAGGAGCTGCTACATAGCAGCATTAGCAGAATTGCACTGTACAGAAGAAATCTCTGGAAACTGAATTTTTTCTTTGAATAAGGCTAAAGAAGCAAGTAAGAATTGAGCTTCAAATTCTAATGCTCACAGCCTACACATTACCCAGGTGGATAGCCCAATCTGAACTGCAGAGGATTTGAATCTAATTTCACAAATTGTCTTTCTTTGCTCCTTTTTT
This sequence comes from Raphicerus campestris, assembly GCA_006410735.1. NCBI lineage: Eukaryota > Metazoa > Chordata > Mammalia > Artiodactyla > Bovidae > Raphicerus > Raphicerus campestris. The sequence goes on along the minus strand of SJYW01029149.1, from coordinate 53,897 downwards.
CTTTCTTTCTTCAGGGGCCTGTCGTTTGGCCCTTTTGTGCACACTGATATTCCCCTAGCTGAAAATTAAAAGGGAGAGGAGGGGCTCTTAACTCTGCCTTTCTACTTATTAGTGACTTTGTGTAATGACTTTACAATAGAAAAGAGAACCTAAAACCACTGGCTTAAATGACATAGCTATAAAAATACTTCTGATGTTAGGTGGTACTTAGTTTTTCATTTAGGTCATATTTAGAGTGACTGTATCTTAAGAGAATACACTAAAACTTTAAACAGGAAGCAGGTTTTTTCCATATCTAAGTATCACAGTTAATTCCATCCCAGTTCATCTAATGGGAAACATTGTCACATAAAGGCCATTTTCCAGTTAATTTTTTCTTTACTCCTGTGAATCATTGCTAAGGATGGCTTTCTCAAAAGAGTTCAAGAATAATTGAATCTGTCACATCCACATAGTAATTTAAATGTTCTATAATATACTGTCACTTTAGATGACCCAAATTGTGTAGTTTTATTTAAGCACAGTACAATAAAACATAACTACTCTTCTTGATGTTGAAAAAGAAAAAATGCAGTTTTAAAACATAGGTCTTTATCATCTGTGGTCAATTAATCTAAGAAAGGGTAGACAAGGGCGGAGGTGGCAGGGAGGTTCAAGAGAGAAGGGACATATCTATACCTATGGCCAATTCATGTTGATGTATGGCAGAAATGAAACCAGTATTGTAAAGCAATTATTCTATTAAAATAAATAAATATATATTTATATATAATATATATTTATATATAGTTATATATTTATATATAATATATATAGTTATATATTATATATATAACGGAGAAGACAGTCTCTTCAGAAAGTGGTGCTGGAAAAGCTGGACAGCTACATCAGAATAAATAAAATTAGAATATTCCCACACATCATATACAAAAATAAACTCAAAATGGTTTAAAGACCTAATATAAGACATGATACCATAAGACTCCTAGAGGAGAAATATGCAAGACATTCTCAGACATAAATTGTAGAAATGTTTTCTTAGATCAGTCTCTCAAGGCAAAATAAATAAAAGCAAAAATAAACAAATGAGATCTAATCAAACTTAGAAACTTTCGCACAGCAACAGAAATTGTCAACAAAATGAAAAGGCAACCTACAGACTGGGAAAAAATATTTGCAAATGATGCTATCAACAAGGGGTTAACAAAAAGGCAAGGGGTTAATACCTACAGACAATTCACACAACTCAATTTTCCTTTGAGGGATGATTTTCTTATTTTGTAAAGCCATATCCTAACATTTATTAGCCAGCAGGGAAAGAACAAAGAAAGAGAGGATCCTGTATCCTGCATCCTGTATTGAACATAGACTGGCAATTTGTTTCTTACATGATATTATACGTTTCAATGTCATTCTCCCAAATCATCCCACCCTCTACCTCTCCCTCAGAGTCCAAAAGACTGTTCTATATATCTGTGTCTCTTTTGCTGTCTCACATACAGGGCTATCATTACCATCTGTCTAAATTTCATATATATGTGTTAGTATACTGTACTGGTGTTTTTCCTTCTCGCTTACTTTACTCTGTATAATCGGCTCCAGTTTCGTCCACCTCATTAGAACTGATTCAAATGTATTCTTTTTGATGGCTGAGTAATACTCCATTGTGTATATGTACCACAGCTTTCTTATCCATTCATCTGCTGATGGACATCTAGGTTGTTTCCATGTCCTGGCAATTATAAGCAGTGCTGTGATGAACATTGGGGTACACGTGTCCCTTTCAATTCTGGTTTCCTCGGAGTGTATGCCCAACAGTGGGATTGCTGGGTCATAAGGCAGCTCTATTTGCAATTTTTTAAAGGAATCGCCACACTGTTCTCCACAGTGGCTGTACTAGTTTCCATTGTAAAAGGGTTCCCTTTTCTCCACACCCTCTCCAGCATTTATTGCTTGTAGACTTTTGGATCACAGCCATTCTGACTGGTGTGAAATGGTACCTCATTGTGGTCTTGATTTGCATTTCTCTGATAATGAGTGATGTTGAGCATCATTTCACGTGTTTGTTAGCCATCCGTATGTCTTCTTTGGAGAAATGTCTATTTAGTTCTTTGGCCGATTTTTTGATTGGGTCATTTATATTTCTGGAATTGAGCTTTATGAGTTGCTGGTATATTTTTGAGATTAGTTGTTTGTCAGTTGCTTCATTTGCTATTATTTTCTCCCATTCAGAAGGCTGTCTTTTCACCTTGCTTATAGTTTCCTTTGTTGTGCAGAAGCTTTTAATTTTAATTAGATCTCATTTGTTTATTTTTGCTTTTATTTCCAGTATTCTGGGAGGTAGATCATAGAGGATCCTGCTGTGATTTATGTCGGAGAGTGTTTTGCCTATGTTCTCCTTTAGGAGTTTTATAGTTTCTGGTCTTACGTTTAGATCTTTAATCCATTTTGAGTTTATTTTTGTGTGTGGTGTTAGAAAGTGATCTAGTTCCATTCTTTTACAAGTGGTTGACCAGTTTTCCCAGCACCACTTGTTAAAGAGATTGTCTTTACTCCATTGTATATTCTTGCCTCCTTTGTCAAAGATAAGGTGTCCATAGGTGAGTGGATTTATCTCTGGGCTTTCTATTTTGTTCCATTGATCT
>SJYW01029149.1:12713-46914 GCA_006410735.1 Raphicerus campestris | reverse complement strand
CTATTAGTGTCCTCTTTGATTTCTTTCATCAGTGTTTTATAGTTTTCAATATATAGGTCTTTAGTTTCTTTAGGTAAGTATATTCCTAAGTATTTTATTCTTTTCGTTGCAATGGTGAATGGAATTTTTTCCTTAACTTCTTTTTCTACTTTCTCATTATTAGTGTATAGGAATGCAAGGGATTTCTGAGTGTTGATTTTATATCCTGCAACTTTACTATATTCATTGATTAGCTCTAGTAATTTTCTGGTGGAGTCTTTAGGGTTTTCTATGTAGAGGATCATGTCATCTGCAAACAGTGAGAGTTTTACTTCTTCTTTTCCAGTTTGGATTCCTTTTATTTCTTTTTCTGCTCTGATTGCTGTGGCCAAAACTTCCAGAACTATCTTGAATAGTAGTGGTGAAAGTGGGCACCCTTGTCTTGTTCCTGACTTTAGGGGAAATGCTTTCAAATTTTCACCATTGAGGAAAATGTTTGCTGTGGGTTTATCATATATAGCTTTTATTATGTTGAGGTATATTCCTTCTATTCCTGCTTTCTGGAGAGTTTTTATCTTAAATGGATGTTGAATTTTGTCAAAGGCCTTCTCTGCATTTATTGAGATAATCATATGGCCTTTATTTTTCAATTTGTTAATGTGGTGAATTACATGAAGAGACCAGCAAACAGAAGATATATTATTTAATAGCACATTCTGAAAGTATAGTTAAGTACTTGAGTTACTGTCAGGAATGAGAGGAGAAACCGAGAAAATTAAATTACCAGAGGATCCTGTCAAATTTTGCAAGGAAGGGTAAGTTGAAGGACTGAACATAAATGGAAACACCTGAGACTCTGCAGGTGAGGGGGTCTTACCATTATCCTGTCGCTGTCAACAACGCTGCTCAGTCTGTTTGTGATGGTTAGCACAGTGCACTGAACAAATGTCCCATGCATTATTTTTCGTATTAACTGAACAGTTCTAAAATTAAAAAAATGAATTTCATTCAGTACTGACTGAAAAAGTTGACTTGAGACTTTAAAATATTATATGATATTTTTATAATGTTTTTAAAATTTACACTTTAAGGCATAATCTTGTTCCTAAAAACATAAGTATAAAAGCTCTTAGAAATTTATTATTTTTCATAAAACAATGGGAAATAGTCTTCCCTCAAAATCACTTGAAAGTATCAGGAGCTGGATTTAGGAATCTAGCTCTTTTAGGATGCCTCAAAATAACATTAACACCATATAACATGTCTTGGTTTCTTCTTTTGTTTTCTTGAATTAATATTAACAAGAGATACCTTTAAGGCAATGAGAGTTCTTAAAAATTTTTCTTAGCATCGCTAAAAGATTTCCATTTACCACACTTAAATCTTGGATACCAGGTTTTATAGATCTCAGCTCATTACCTTGGATCCACATTTGATGTGGCTTCATCCATAATCAGTATCTTATTTTTTCTGAGAAGAGCCCTGGCAAGGCACAACAGTTGTCTCTGTCCAACACTCAAGTTTGATCCTGATTCTGCTAATTCAGTATCCATTTTTCCAGGAAGACCTTGAATGGTTTCTTTAAGTTGTACCTGTGGATACAGAAAGAACGTTTTCCTAAACAAACTGCTACTGAATAGATAAGCCTCCTGGGCTTCCCTTGTGGCTCAGCTGGTAAAGAACCCACCTGCAATGTGGGAGACCTGGGTATGGTCCCTGGTTGGGACGATTTCCTGGAGAAGGGAAAGGCTACCCACTCCAGTATTCTGACCTGGAGAATTCTGTGGACTGTATAGTTCATGGGGTCACAAAGAGTCAGACATGACTAAGCAACTTCCACTTTCACTTAGACATTAGGGCTTTGAAGTCCTCACGACTTCTTATGTGCATGTACAGCCAGGTAATGGAGAGAACTATTACCAATTAGCATTCACTGAGAAAGATGCTAGAGTCTAGTTAGGACAGAAGGATTTCAGAGTCCCCTACATGTTGTGGAACCTTCTTACTTCTCAAAAAGAAAGGCTGGTGTGGAGTAGAAGGAGACAGAGAAATGCAATCAACAGATGGGGAAGAAGTTTTACTAGAGCAGGACTAGCAGTAAATGAAGTCAAGGGAGAGCCCATTCACTTTAATACAAGGCCCAGGAAATGGACATATGAGCTGTCCCACAGCAAGCGCTGAACCATGTGATTCCTAATGCACACACTGCTGATGCTCAGATTTCTATATCTTGGTTTCCTGTGTGATGAGACATACTTTCAACCTAACAGAGACACTATCAATGTTGAACATTTAACTGCCTGCTCCCAGTGTGGACATAGCAGACCATATTCTTAATTTCATATATCCTAGTATCTAAGCTGTTTTGCTGTCTTAACAGAAGCAACACATCAGTGATTCATTTCCAGAGCATTATCTACTGTACTCCTTTAGCCTTTGAGTGATAAAGTGCTCACTCGTGATAAAGTCACTACTCATGTTATGTCTGTAGAGCTGCCCTTGCTTTTTAGGTGCCCCAATTGGCACTAACTTCTGATAAGCTTTCTTCAGTTGACCGTCAGCTGGCTATTATTCAGCATATGAAAAATGTATTTTTGTCATATTCTGAAAAATAACCAAGATGAATTGGGCTCCATTCTTAAGACTGTCTTCTTTTTTAATGTCCATATCTGCCAAGAGTGAAGGAGGGCATAGGTTAAGAGAATTTTTTCTTTTAATGGAAGTTCTTAAAGAAGAAAACATATTGGTGCCCTCCCACTCATTTGCAGGTCAACTCTATGAGTTTGGTTTCACAGGTTTCATTTAGAATCATTTAAAAACCAATGACTTGGGTGTTTAGTTCACTTGAAAATTGACCTCACTGCTTTAGTGACAACTCTAAGGGTAAGGAATCATCCCATCATTCTGTTTCTCTAGAAATTATTTCTTTATGACATTTGTATATTTTTCAATGAAAAATATGGTAGTTTTTCTTTTTAAAAGTCATAAAGAAACAATTCCTAGAGAAACAAAGTGATGGAATGATTTCTTGCTCTAAGACATATCAACAAAGTACCAGGGTCAATTCCAGAAGCAATATATGGAAACTAATCGCTTCAGTTTTTGAAATGAACTCATGTTTATTTCTTTTCACAGAAAGCTCCATATGTAGTTTAAATAAAGGTAGATCTTAGTGTTGTCTACCACTTCCACCACCTCAACATTTTCAGAATTGTGAGGCTACTAAATTTTGCCTGGTACAGATGAATTAAGTTTAGGCCAAGTACTAAGGTAGCTTTTGACAGGATTTTTCTCCCAATTAATGTTGCCTCTCTGTCCATGGGAAAATGTGTTCTAAAATTCTGGAGTAATTTTAGTATCTGAGAACCTGTGAAGACAGATCTTGAACTGGGGAACAAATAGAAAAATAATTTGCCAGTACTTCCCGGTTTTTTTTTTTTTTAAGATACCATGCTATCACCATTAAATATACCCTTGTGGTTTCAAGATCAGTGGATCATCCTATCTTTATCTTTGATCGTTAAGTATACTCCTCACTTCTTCTCTTCTAGAATGTCACTGTAGAAAGACTCACAAATTTAAATGAAATCAGGAGTCCACAACTTCTCAAGTAGAAGATGAAGCAGTCAGCTTAATTTAGGAAAATAAAATCCCCATGTTGTTGGAAAGCAGGGTGGGTACGTAAAGACTGGGTGCTGAAATCTTTCGGAAATCAGAATTACTGGCAGGAAATCATCAGGCCTCTGAATCTGCTTGCTCACAGTCAAAGCTCACCTGTATATTGCAGATTTCAGAGCTATCCTTGGAAGAATGACACTAAATGACAAACGCATCGATTCAAAACAACATGAACAACTGGTCATTTGGATTTGTGTAAAAAAAAAACAATGTATTGTTTAAAGAAACAAGCCACACTTCTCTAAAATGAAGAGGTCAATCAAATATTTAATACCTATTTATCAAGAGTTACCTTTTAAAAGCAAAAGATTAAGCTAGGTCCTATGAAAGTCTGACTGTATTTTAGAAGTCTAAATACAGTTTCTGTCATCAATTTGCAAAACTAGGGCCAATACACAAATAATTTAGATCAAAGTATACAAACCAACAGCAAATTAACAAGTTAAAATCCTATGCATGCAAGGGTGAGGAAATTCACAGAAGTGGGCCAAAAGGACATATAATACAAATAACAGAAAATTCTCTAGAAATGAACATATCCATTAAAAAACTTAGCAAATCTCCAGGGTCTCTTACCTACACTCATGCTGTAGCATTAAAAGAACCTGATTGTCAATAAGTAAGTATCACATTCCAATTCTATAATTTACCTTTATAGATACTTCCTTCTGAAACTTCATAGCATTTTATTAGTATGATCTCATCTATCTTTCAGTTAATAATGAAAAACTACTTAGTTGCCTCCACTTAGTTGATATTCCTTAAGACCAGGGGAGTAAAGTGAACATTGCAAGGTAATTAATGTAAATAATTCACTTGGTCACTTAATAGAATTTGAACCCATAATTATAAACTCTAGTTTAGTGTTCTATTTTAAGACAAGAAAATGTATCTAGTTGCTTTGGGTATTACAGGAAAAGCTGAAATAAAAGCATATGGCATTATCTTGTTGTTTTCCATCACTATTATATACATATTTTGATTTACTNTTTGAACCCATAATTATAAATTCTAGTTTAGTGTTCTATTTTAAGACAAGAAAATGTATCTAGTTGCTTTGGGTATTACTGGAAAAGCTGAAATAAAAGCATAAGGCATTATCTTGTTGTTTTCCATCACTATTATATACATATTTTGATTTACTCATGTACCCATCTCATCTGTGTTCTCCTAGCAGGTAAACAAAGTCAGTTAAACCAATAAACTCTCCTTAATTACCTGAAAGTGAAAGTTCCTCTGTTGAGTACGACTCTTTCTGATCCTATGGACTATACAGTCCATGGAATTCTCCAGGCCAGAATATTGGAGTGGGTAGCCTTTCCCTTCTCCAGAGAATCTTCCCAACTCTGCACTACTATAAATGCTATAAATGTACATAATCATATACTGATGCTAACAAGTTAATTTCGTTACAAAAATTACCTCTTCTAAGGCATTCCATAGATCTTCCTCCTTATGCTCATTAAAGGGATCCAGATTTTCCTTCATTGTTCCAATGAATAAAACCGGTTCCTAAATATCCCAAAACAGGAAATGTTATTACTGTAACATCTTTCATCTTGTTTGTATGCTTATAGAACAGAATTAAAGTGCCCAAAAATATCCCCTCACAATTCACTATAATCAATAATAAGGCTGCAAATGCTTGTTTATAAAATAGCATCTCTAAATTAACCTCCCACTGTAGAAAGTATGCTCCAAAATATCTCTGGACCATTGGACACTAACAAAAGAAAATGTTGAAAAGTGTCACCTTAAGAAGAGAAAAGAAGATTTGATTTTTCAAAAATGCCTTCCTGGTAATGTCTTGCTATTCAGTCACTCAGTCATGTCTGACTCTTTGTGACCCATAGACTGCTTCCTACCAATTATCTGCTTCCCCCCAAAATGAGGATATACTTATTGGAGGAACTTTACATCAAGAAAACTAGATAAACTCATTGTCAATCCTGGTATGATGCTGGGAAATACCAATAGCACATTTAGTTGCCTCAAAGCAAACCCATTAAATTTCCACACATTGGCACTGAAGAATGAGCTAGGATATTTTCAGTAAAACAGTCTTCATCAGTAAAACAGCCTTCTGGGATAAGGACTCTCTCCACAGGTGTGAATGGAACATCTGCACACATAACAAAGAGAACATCAGCTCCTGGGGTCCGCAGTTCATCTGTCCATGGAGAGATCTCCTCTGATTCTGCACCAGCTGGTCCCCACGTTCTCTCACGTGTGTGTCAGTCAGGATGACCTGCCTCACAGAACCTNGAACATCAGCTCCTGGGGTCTGCAGTTCATCTGTCCATGGAGAGATCTCCTCTGATTCTGCACCAGCTGGTCCCCACGTTCTCTCACGTGTGTGTCAGTCAGGATGACCTGCCTCACAGAACCTCGTTACTAACTGCAAGGCCAGGAGGACCTGAAACCACTGTGACCTGTGTCATAATAACATTATTAAAATAATATTATAAATATTAAATTAATGAATACCTCTTCCTATTCATCTGCTTTGGGAGGTAATTACTGTGGAAATATATGCCTCTCTGGGTTTCATGAGAAAATCTTGTACATAAGCCCATGTAGGCCATTTGCATTTTCCTCTGGAAGGCTCAGTAAGCCAGGTCACAAGAATATGGGCAGCAGAGAAGAGCCCAACAGGCTCCTTTCAGTGAAGGAGGCAGAAAAAGGGGAGGCACACGTGTGGGAACAAGAAGAGACCTGACGCTTCCACAAGTGCCTGGAACTACTCGGAATCACCAGCCTCAAAATCCCGCCTGGCCTTGGGGCTGGACTTTCCTCACTTCACAAAAGCCTGAGAAGAAAGATGAAGAAGACAGACATTTCTTTTCCCTAGTCATGAAGAAGAATGACACTCAGTGAGCCTCCCTCTCTCTCCCTATTGTCTGGTGAGAGAGAAATAGATGCAGAATTATATCTCCCCAAAAAAGATGTGTCCCTGAGCAAAATTCAAAATTAAAAAGACATTATAGAGGGCACTTCATATGCCCAAAGTTAATTAAGTGGCTGATATACTTCAAAGCACTGAAAATCTCTGGTCACACGACATTTCAAAATGATTATTGAATAGCACTGGAAAATATGAGGCACAAATTTAAGGTCTCCCTTAAAAGTCTCTAATTTAGAACCAAAGACTGAACCACCATGTAAGCAATGGTAAGAGTGCCTGGTCAAGGGAATAATCATCATTCTACATTAGATGTTTATAAAAAACTGCTTCTTGTCACTATTACCTCTAAGAGCCTAACATGCAGGTGATTTCCCTTCCTTTTAGCTATTCCCATTCAGTTTACAAAATCATGTAGATGTGGCCAGGCAAGGGGCAGAATGCTGGTCCCCAATATTCCATCCCCCTCCCCTAAGGGCAGCATTCTGCTTTGGGATCCAAGATGAGAGATTCTTCAAAGACTGGTTCTTGAGATGAAGGGCCCAAATGAGGCCAGGTTAAGGAATCAGCTTTGAATCCAGTTGGGAGACGTGAGATGGGGCTCTGCGTTCAGCAACGACAAGAACATTTCTTTCCTAGTCATAGCTTATAATGACCTGAACAGTTTTACCCCTCATGTTCCTCTCAGAACAAATTTATGTCTACTAAGAGGTCTAAGCTTTGAATTATCCACCTGGTTTTTCAAGGTACACTCTGTAGAGGTATTACCTGAGCTAATCTGTCAGTCCAAAAAGACATATTGGGAAATTATGTGTGTGTATTTAGCAGTATGAGATGGAATAACATAGTTTAGTAAAGCAAGACTATTTCTCTTTGCTATGATATGCCAAATATATATTTCAAAATCAGTAAAATTTCAGTAAAAAGTTGAATGAAAAGAATGATTCTTTAGGCAGCAATCATACAGGAAAAAAAGAAGGTAAAGGTATCTAAATGGAAAGAGAAGAAGTAAAACTGTCACAGTATACAGATGACATGATATTATATATAGAAAACCCTGAAGACCATTACAAAAATTACGAAAACATAAATGAATTCTACAAAGTAGCAGGACACAAGATTAACATACAGATACTTGTTACATTTCTTCACAGTAACAGTGAAATAAGGGAATATACATTTAAAATTTTTAAAGAAAGGGAATGTAAATTTTTTTAAAATCCCTTTTAAAATAACATAAAAAAAATTAAAATACTTAGGAAGAAACCTGATCAAGGAGGTGACAGACTTACATGCTGACAACTAGAAAATATTAGAAAACTGAAGATGATTCAAAGAAATGGAAATATATCCAATATTCAAAAATATGGAGTTATTCAAAGAAATGGAAATTATTCAAAGAAATGATTCAAAGAAATGGAAATNAGGAAGAAATCTGATCAAGGAGATGACAGACTTACATGCTGACAACTAGAAAATATTAGAAAACTGAAGATGCTTCAAAGAAATGGGAATATATCCAATATTCAAAAATATGGAGTTATTCAAAGAAATGGAAATTATTCAAAGAAATGATTCAAAGAAATGGAAATATATCCAAAATTAAATGCTCTTTAATTATAAGAATTAATATTACTAAAATGACTATTACCCAAAGCAATCCACAGATTTAAGATAATTGTTAATCAAAATCACCCATGACATTTTCCACAGAACTAGAACAAATACTCCTAAAATATATATGCAACCATAAAGACCCACAATTGCCAAAGAAATCCTGGGGAAAAAGAACAAAGCAGGAGGCATAATCTTCCAGACTTTAGATGATACAGCTGCAGTTATCAAAATGGCATGATACTGGCATGAAAACAGACAATGTATAAATGGAACAGAAGAGAGATCCCAGAAGTAAACCCACACACCTACCACCAACAGTCAATTAATCTTCAACAAAAGAGGCAAGACTATACAATGGGGAAAAGACAGTCTCTTCAGCACGTGGTGTTGGGAATGTTGGACAGCACACGTAAACCAGTGTAGTTAGAACAAAAACCCTTAGACCACACGCAAAAATAAATNTTAAATAGGCAGGGTGACAATATACAGCCTCTACTTACTCCCTTTCCTATTTGGAACCAGTCTGTTGTTCCATGTCCTCTTGACCTGCAGACAGATTTCACAAGAGGCAGGTCAGGTGGTCTGGTATTCCCATCTCTTTCAGAATTTTCCAGTTTATATTGACCAACACAGTCAAAGGCTTAGACATAGTCAATAAAACAGATGTTTTTCTGGAACTCTCTTACTTTTTGATGATTCAGCAGATGTTGACCACTTGATCTCTGGTTCCTCTGCCTTTTCTAAAACCAGCTTGAACATATGGAAGTTCACAGTAAACATATTGCTGAAGCCTGGCTTGGAGAATTTTGAANTGATCTCTGGTTCCTCTGCCTTTTCTAAAACCAGCTTGAACATATGGAAGTTCACAGTAAACATATTGCTGAAGCCTGGCTTGGAGAATTTTGAACATTACTTTACTAACGTGTGAGATGAGTGCAATTGTGTAGTAGTTTGAGCATTCTTTGGCATTGCCTTTCTTTGGGATTGGAATGAACACTGACCTTTACCAATCCCGTGGCTACTGCTGAGTTTTCAAATTTGCTGGCATATTGAGTGCAGCACTTTCACAGCATCATCTTTCAGGATTTGAAATAGCTCAACTGGAATTCCATCAACTCCACTATCTTTGTTCATAGTGATGCTTTCTGAGGCCCACTTGACTTCACATTCCAGGATGTCTGGCTCTAGATGAATGATCACACCATCGTGATTATCTTGGTCATGAAGATCTTTTTTGTACAGTTCTTCCATGTATTCTTGTCTCCTCTTAATATCTTCTGCTTCTGTTAGGTCCATACCATTTCTGTCCTTTATCGAGACCATCTTTGCATGAAATGTTCCCTTGGTATCTCTAATTTTTTTGAAGAGATCTCTAGTCTTTCCCATTCTGTTGTTTTCCTCTATTTCTTTGCACTGATCACTGAGGAAGGCTTTCTTATCTCGCCTTGCTATTCTTTGGAACACTGCATTCAAATGGGAATATCTTTCCTTTGCTCCTTTGCTTTTCACTTCTCTTCCTTTTACAGCTGTTTGTAAGGCCTCCCCAGACAACCATTTTGCTTCTTTGCATTTCTTTTCCATGGGGAAGATCTTGATCCTTGTCTCCTGTACAGTGTCATGAACATTTGTCCACCNTTTGCTTTTCACTTCTCTTCCTTTTACAGCTGTTTGTAAGGCCTCCCCAGACAACCATTTTGCTTCTTTGCATTTCTTTTCCATGGGGAAGATCTTGATCCTTGTCTCCTGTACAATGTCATGAACATTTGTCCACCGTTCATCAGACATTCTATCAGATCTAGTCCCTTAAATCTATTTCTCACTTCCACTGTATAATCATAAGGGATTTGATTTAGGTCATACCTGAATGGTCTAGTGGTTTTCCCTACTTTCTTTAAGTCTGAATTCAGCAATAAGGAGTTCATGATCTGAGCCACAGTCAGCACCGACTGTTTTTGCTGACTGTATAGAGTTTCTCCAGCTTTGGCTGCAAAGAATATAATCAATCTGATTTTGGTGTTGACCATCTGATTATATCCATGTGTAGAGTCTTCTCTTGTGTTATTGGAAGTGGGTGTTTGCTATGACCAGTGTGTTCTCTTGGCAAAACTCGGACATGGGGTAGCACCTCTCAGCTGCCGACCCTAACTTCCCAATTCATAAGAGCTGAATCCAAAGTCTGTTTTACTAAGGGTCACGTGGATCCCACATGTTATAGTGATTCAAAACCACTATTGAAAAATAAAGAAAAACCTTTCAATTTAGTCTGGGTAAAGTCTAGAATCATTTTAATTTGCTGGTTAATTTTCAAACTTTAAATTTCACAACTCTTTAATAGAATCTATTAATATGGATCTCATTCCTGTGTGACAGTCTATTTCAAAAGGAGCCTTTCTCTCTCTCTCACACACACACACACATACTACTCTGAATCAGTGCTGCTTAAGATAACTGTGCTTCTGTCAAAAGGATCTTGACTGTACCAGTGAAGTGACTGGCACAACTATTACAAAGCTCTGTCCTAGCAGAACTGAGACACTGGAACATCTTCACTGTCATCCCAAATCCATGTCCATTAATATATTTTAAATGTATACTGAGGACAATCAAAGTTTCCTCTCTTATCTGACATCAAAATTTAAAAAAATGGACAAAACAATTAAGGGAAGAGAAAAGATGAGATATGTTTTAAAAATACTCAATGTTTATCCAAAATCTATAAGGTACTCATTTTAGTTCCTAAGACTTCAAACCATAATCTCATCTAGAAAGCAGTCATTGGATACAGCAAGAACCAAGAGAAGACATACCTGAAAACTATGCCAATTAAGCATGAAATTCCTATAATTGCTTTGTGAAGGGAGATGGGAGTGGTTAGAAAATTTGGCACCAAAAGGAATTAAACCTCCTTCAGTTTTTAGAATTTCCTATTGTATGAGTGAATTCTACTCACCTGGTGTAAAACATTGGATAATTTATTAATAAAACTAGCTGATCTTGTAAGATAAACCACTAATTGTCTAGGTTACACAGGTGCTGCCTTTTATATCTTTTGTTAATCTGGCTATTTATGTCACAAGTGTTTACTTAATCTTAAATCAAGGAAATAACAGTTTTCTAGTAACACTGATGACTCATCATCTTGAAATAGGTATTTATTTTCCTTCCATTCACAGGGCTATGTCAAGACTAACATTTAAAAATCAGCATTCCTCCCTTTTACCTCTTAAGGGCCTGTAGTTTATAAAGTAAAATAATTAGGTATCAAATATTTGATCCTCCTAAGATTCATCTTCAATGCACATTAAATCCCAGGGAAATGTATTAGGTGTTTGGCAGTTTTGTCTACTTATTGACAAAGAGCAGAACTTTGGCGATTTTATTTCTTTGACTGACAGGAAGCAGAATTTGGAAGCTTGACTGACAGACAACAAAACTTTATGGTTCCATGAAACAGCTTCCAGTGAACGAATATATGTGGTTTTCTCTTCATGACATCACATACCAGAAACAAAGTCCACTCTAAATTTTATATTACAAATTCTACTTTTGAAAACAAGATAGGAAAGAGTTCAATTTAATCTACCACTAAATGAGTAGGTAATTGATTGACCCAAACCTTTTGGGCAAACTAGGCTTATCTTTGTGGTAGTTACTTGGGCTTGAATTTTCTTGAAGGAATGAAGTCCTGCTAATAGATATAGGAGGGGGAAGCAAGATAAACATTATCACGCCGGCTTCTCTAAGATCAGTAAACTTGAAGATTTACACTTGGTCCCAAATTATTAAATAATAAATTAATTCATGTCTAGAGAAGCCTATAGGTCTTGAACATGAAGAACCTGACTAACTGTGGTCATGAGACCTCAGAGGCTGAGATAATAGAAATTCAGTTCTTTTTAATGCTCCCAACTTTACAAGTGTAGTTTTCACATTAACAGGCAAAATGGAGCAATTTCACAGCCATAATAGCAAGGGCTCCATCAGTCACTTCCTTGTTCCCACTTCCTAAGACAATGAGATCTGTGTGGGCCACTGCATTTTACCATCCTGTGCTCCTCATGGTGCCTGGACCAAACAACATGCACCGAATAAATCTACACAGGACACTGCCCTCAACATTCTTATTCAATCCTCACAACAGTCTTGTGAAACAGGAAGAGCAGCATCTCCGTTTCACAGGAGATGAAGTTCCAGACACCATGTCATCTTTGCCACTAAGGCTCATTAGGCACTGACCACGTGCTAAGCACTGTGAATGTATTAACTAACTTGGCACAGTGATAAAGAACCTGACTGACAGTGCAGGAGGTGCAAAAGATGAGAGTTTGATCCCTGGGTCAGGAAGATGCCCTGGGGTCAGAAATGGCAACTCACCCCAGTATTCTTGCCTAGAAAATTCCATGGACAGAGGAGCCTGGTGGGCTATAGTCCGCGGGGTCACAAAGAGTTGCACATGACCGAGTGACTGAGCACAACAATGCTCGCACATTAAGATCAGTTAGGTGTGAACAGAATCCTCATTTTACAGATAAGAAAACCAAAAATAGAGAATTTAAGTAACAAACACATACGTATTAACATAACTATAAATAGTTATTACTATTAATAACTTGAGCCAGTACTAAACCCAGGCAGTTGGCTCCAGAGTCCATACTTTTAAACCAAGGGAGACAACACCCTACCTTGAGATTTGTCTGCCACATTGTGTCCACCTGCTTTGGCCTACAGTCCTGTGGCTAGTTGATGACTAGGCCAAGGCTACTTCTGTCTGACCTCCAGCCCACCTCCCGTAACAGGTCCTGTCAATTATTACTTGCATAGGCAAAGCCACCCTGGGCCTCACAAAAAATCTAAACAACTAGATAAAGTGGGCATGTACACTGATTAACTAACTCCTCAAAGAAACCCAGTATAGAGGCTACCTTCCAAAATAGGATAGGTGAAAGACACAGGGTGGAAACATCAACCGCTGGCAAAGCTCCAGGGACACTCATATTGAGAAACTTACTCCTGAGGATCCACTTGCTATGTACCACAAAGCCTCTTNAAATTTGGCACCAAAAGGAATTAAACCTCCTTCAGTTTTTAGAATTTCCTATTGTATGAGTGAATTCTACTCACCTGGTGTAAAACATTGGATAATTTATTAATAAAACTAGCTGATCTTGTAAGATAAACCACTAATTGTCTAGGTTACACAGGTGCTGCCTTTTATATCTTTTGTTAATCTGGCTATTTATGTTACAAGTGTTTACTTAATCTTAAATCAAGGAAATAACAGTTTTCTAGTAACACTGATGACTCATCATCTTGAAATAGGTATTTATTTTCCTTCCATTCACAGGGCTATGTCAAGACTAACATTTAAAAATCAGCATTCCTCCCTTTTACCTCTTAAGGGCCTGTAGTTTATAAAGTAAAATAATTAGGTATCAAATATTTGATCCTCCTAAGATTCATCTTCAATGCACATTAAATCCCAGGGAAATGTATTAGGTGTTTGGCAGTTTTGTCTACTTATTGACAAAGAGCAGAACTTTGGCGATTTTATTTCTTTGACTGACAGGAAGCAGAATTTGGAAGCTTGACTGACAGACAACAAAACTTTATGGTTCCATGAAACAGCTTCCAGTGAACGAATATATGTGGTTTTCTCTTCATGACATCACATACCAGAAACAAAGTCCACTCTAAATTTTATATTACAAATTCTACTTTTGAAAACAAGATAGGAAAGAGTTCAATTTAATCTACCACTAAATGAGTAGGTAATTGATTGACCCAAACCTTTTGGGCAAACTAGGCTTATCTTTGTGGTAGTTACTTGGGCTTGAATTTTCTTGAAGGAATGAAGTCCTGCTAATAGATATAGGAGGGGGAAGCAAGATAAACATTATCACGCCGGCTTCTCTAAGATCAGTAAACTTGAAGATTTACACTTGGTCCCAAATTATTAAATAATAAATTAATTCATGTCTAGAGAAGCCTATAGGTCTTGAACATGAAGAACCTGACTAACTGTGGTCATGAGACCTCAGAGGCTGAGATAATAGAAATTCAGTTCTTTTTAATGCTCCCAACTTTACAAGTGTAGTTTTCACATTAACAGGCAAAATGGAGCAATTTCACAGCCATAATAGCAAGGGCTCCATCAGTCACTTCCTTGTTCCCACTTCCTAAGACAATGAGATCTGTGTGGGCCACTGCATTTTACCATCCTGTGCTCCTCATGGTGCCTGGACCAAACAACATGCACCGAATAAATCTACACAGGACACTGCCCTCAACATTCTTATTCAATCCTCACAACAGTCTTGTGAAACAGGAAGAGCAGCATCTCCGTTTCACAGGAGATGAAGTTCCAGACACCATGTCATCATTGCCACTAAGGCTCATTAGGCACTGACCACGTGCTAAGCACTGTGAATGTATTAACTAACTTGGCACAGTGATAAAGAACCTGACTGACAGTGCAGGAGGTGCAAAAGATGAGAGTTTGATCCCTGGGTCAGGAAGATGCCCTGGGGTCAGAAATGGCAACTCACCCCAGTATTCTTGCCTAGAAAATTCCATGGACAGAGGAGTCTGGTGGGCTATAGTCCGCGGGGTCACAAAGAGTTGCACATGACCGAGTGACTGAGCACAACAATGCTCGCACATTAAGATCAGTTAGGTGTGAACAGAATCCTCATTTTACAGATAAGAAAACCAAAAATAGAGAATTTAAGTAACAAACACATACGTATTAACATAACTATAAATAGTTATTACTATTAATAACTTGAGCCAGTACTAAACCCAGGCAGTTGGCTCCAGAGTCCATACTTTTAAACCAAGGGAGACAACACCCTACCTTGAGATTTGTCTGCCACATTGTGTCCACCTGCTTTGGCCTACAGTCCTGTGGCTAGTTGATGACTAGGCCAAGGCTACTTCTGTCTGACCTCCAGCCCACCTCCCGTAACAGGTCCTGTCAATTATTACTTGCATAGGCAAAGCCACCCTGGGCCTCACAAAAAATCTAAACAACTAGATAAAGTGGGCATGTACACTGATTAACTAACTCCTCAAAGAAACCCAGTATAGAGGCTACCTTCCAAAATAGGATAGGTGAAAGACACAGGGTGGAAACATCAACCGCTGGCAAAGCTCCAGGGACACTCATATTGAGAAACTTACTCCTGAGGATCCACTTGCTATGTACCACAAAGCCTCTTACATGTCACCAAGTAAGGAAGTGTTAGTCGCCCAGTCGTGCCTGACTCTTTGAGACCCCATGGACTGCAGCCCACCAGACTCTTCTGTCCATGAGATTTTCCAGGCAAGGATAATGGAGTGGGCTGCCACATGTCACCAAAGTCCACTGTAAAACTATAGGGTTAATTTCATTGAAGAGGATATTGACATTTCATCAATCTTCTAATTAATTTATCATTATCATTTTAGGTAAACCTCAAAGTGTCAGCTTATTCCAGAAGTTCCAGAAATGGATGGGAAATGAAAGAAAGAAACACACAGCTTGTCTCATGGAGAGAGATTCCATAAGAAGGTCCTTCCTAAAGAATAACTTAGCTTGTGGGCTGTGCTTAGTCGCTCAGCCCTGTCTGACTCTTTGCAACCTAGTGGGCTGCAGTCCATGGGGATTTTTCAGGCAAGAATACTGAAGTGTGTTGCCATGCCCCACTCCAGGGGATCTTCCCAACTCAGGGATTGAACCCAGGTCTCCCACGGTGCAGGTAGATTCTTTATCATCTGAGCCACCAGGGAAGCTTAACACCATGTAACACAGCCAACATTTTATTTTTTTAATTTTTTAATTAGAGGAAAATTGCTTTACAATGTTGTATTGGTTCTGACATACAACAGTGTGAGTTAGCCATAATTATACATATACCGCCTTCCTCTGGAGCCTCCCTCCCCTCTCCCCATTGCACTCCTCTAGGTTATCACAAAGTGCCAGGCTGGGCTCCTTGGGTTTCATATTAACTTCCTACCAGCTGTCTATTTTACACATGATAGTGTATGTACATCCGTGCTACTCTCCTTCCCCTGCTGTGCCCAGAAGTCCATTTTCTACATCTGAGTCTCCACTCCTTTCCTGCAAATAGGTTCATCAGTGCCAACTTTCTAGATTCCATGTCTATGCATTAATATACAATATTTGTTTTTATCCATCTTTCTTACTTCACTCTGTATAACAGGCTATAGGTTCATCCACCTCACTACCACTAACTGAAGTAGTCAACAACATTGAAACACATTTCCATCAAATGTATGGTGTTTTGTATGCCAGGCCACAAATGGGTTCCTAAATTATTCTGCAAAGCGAACATTTATTTTTCCACAAAGACAAATTGAAATAAAAGCTTATATGTGTCTACATTCAGATTTTCTCTGGTAGAAGGAAAAATATCAGCTTTTTATAGAAAATAGATCAACACAAGACAGTGATTTTCTTCCAAGTATCTCCTCCATTTTCAAACATAAGCTATAATAAGGCACCAAATGGGTTTGTTAACAACCATTTTTACTGAGAAAACTTGGTGTTTGACTTACCTATTGAGTTTTTATCGAAGAACAATACCAGCGATCTCAAAATGGACTCTACCATTTTGTTGTGCAAAATTTGTGAAGACTGAACAAGGATATAGACTAACAACAGAGATCTTGCAATGCCGAAAAGGATGGTAAATACATTTAAACCTGAAATAAAGAAACATCACTCAGCACAAGATCTCTGCTTTTTCTTCAATGATCCTAAAGCAGAGCAAACACTTTATAAGTGCATTATATATTTATTCTATAATTTATGTATAAATTCATATATAATACAGAATAAATTTATACATATAACATTCTATAAGAGTTTAATACAATCACAAATATATTTATAAAGAATATAAAAATCACTGTTTCTCATTAAATAGAAACCACATGGGGAAAACATCAGGTGTAAGCTACAATTTCAGGCTTTCCTAATTCAATTACAAGTTCTAATAAAACTGAGAAGAAAGAAAATGATAAAATGCAGTCATCTTTTTTTCTCTGAATATCAAATATTATAATTACAGCATGTCCCACAATTTAAAAGTGAGGTATGTTTTGGTACCAAACAAAAGTTGGCTTTAAGGCAATAAATAGTAGATTGAATAATGCAGAAAATGAATATGTGATATAAAAGATTGATCACTGGAGATCACCCAATCAGAACAGCAGACAGAAACACAAATGTAAAAAAAAGAAAACAAAAAACAAGGCAATATAAGAGACTTATTTTATAATATAAAGAATGCCAATCTAGGCATAATAGAAATTCCTGAAGGAGAAGAAAGAGAATAAAAGGATTAACATGTATTTGAAGAAACTATGGCAGAAAACTTTCCAAATACAAAGAAGGAAACAGATATTTTAGTACAGAAGCAGAGGGTCCCAAGTGAGATGAGTCTGAACAGACCTAAACAAAGACATATATAATTAAAATGGCAAAAGTTAACGAGAAGATTCAAAGGCAGCAAGAGAAAAACAAAAGTTAATTACAAAGGAATCACATCCCCACCCGCAGCCCACCCTGGGCCAGGGCTATTAGTTGTTATTTCTACAGAAAAGTTGCAGGCAAGAAGGGAATGGCAAGATATATTCAAAGTCCTAAAAGGGAAAAAAAATCTGCAACCTAGCATACTCTGTCCAGCAAGATAAGCACTTAGAAGGAGAGATAAAAGTTCTCAGACAAGCAAACACTAAAACAATACCAAACTGTCCTAAAGGATATACTAAAAGGGAAAATGAAAGTCACTCAGTCTTGTCCAACTCTTTGTGACTCTGTGGACTACAGTCCATGGAATTCTCCAGGCCAGAATACTGGCGTGGGTAGCATTTCCCTTCTCCAGGGGATCTTCCCAACCTTGGGATTGAACCCAGGTCTCCCACATGGCAGGCAGATTCTTTACCAGCTGAGTCACAAGGGAAGTCCAAGAATACAGGAGTGAGTAGCCTATCCCTTCTCCAGTGAATCTTCCCAACTCAGGAATCAACCTAGGGTCTCCTGCATTGAAGGCAGATTCTTTACCAACTGATTTATCAGGGAAGACCCCCACACACACCCCGCCATATATTATAAGGTCTTCTCTAAACAGAAAAGAACCAAGAATCCATGGGAAAGAGAATATCATAGTTGGGCAGTAAATCACTTAAATAAGCCAATACACAGATTAAACTTTTTTTTTTCTGTGAAATCAATGATAACCACAACAAACAGCAAAAGGATAAACATTAATACATGTAAGAGACACATCAAAATCATAAAATGGGACAGGAGAGTAAGAAAATGCAGATATTTTTTCAGAATGTGTTTAAGCCTATATGTTGTTAAGTCATGTTCGACTCGTGAACCTATGGATCACAGCCCACTAGGCTCCTCTATCCAGGGGACTTTCCAGGCAAGAATACTGGGGTAGGTTACCATTTCCTTCTCCAGGGGATCTTTCCCAACCCTAGAAGCCTTGTCTCTTGCATTGGCANATGTTCGACTCGTGAACCTATGGATTACAGCCCACTAGGCTCCTCTATCCATGGGACTTTCCAGGCAAGAATACTGGAGTAGGTTACCATTTCCTTCTCTAGGGGATCTTTCCCAACCCTAGAAGCCTTGTCTCTTGCATTGGGAGGTGGATTCTTTACCACTGACTCACCAGGAAAGCGCTAAGCTTATATGACTACCACTTTAAAGAAAGCAGATATAGGAAGAAGTTTTCATAACTGAAAAAGAGGGTAACCATAAATCAAAAACATACAATAGATTCACAAAGCCAAAAAGAAGAGAGCAGAAGCATAACACAAAAGAAAATCATCAAAGCTAAAAAAGAAAAAACAAAAGAAAAGGAACAAAGNATCATCCCCGTGCTCCAGCCCCAAGCATCCTGTATCCTGTATCGAACATAGACTGGCACTTCATTTCTTACATTATAGCCAATGCAACACTTACTTTGCTGGCGTTGGTGGTATAGTGGTTAGCATAGCTGCCTTCCAAAATAGACTTTAAAACAAAGATTATACAGAAAATACAGAACACTAGATAATGATGAAAAGATCAGTACAGGAAGACAGTGCACTTGTCAACATATATGCACCTAATATAGGAGTATCCAAATACACAGAACAAATGCTGACAGACATAAAGGGAGAAATTGATGGGGATGCGATAAAAGTAGGAGACTAACACCCCACTCACATCAATTGACAAATCTTCTAGACAGAAAATCAAGCAACAGAGATCTTAAATGAAACAATAGGAAAATCAGTTACTAGATATTTCCAGGACATTATATCCAAATAAATCCCCACATACTCATTCTCTTCAAGTGCAGATGGACCATTCTCTAGGATGGAGCCACACTATAGCACAAAACAAGCCTCAACAAATTTAAGAGGACAGAAATTATTTCAAGCATCTTTTCTAACCACAATTACATGAAACTAGAAATCAACCACAGGAAAATAAGGAAAGAAAGATTCCATGGAAAGTAAACAACATGCTGGATTTTCCAGGTAATGCAGTGATAGACTGATGCAAGAGATGCAGGTTCAATCCTTGGGTCAGGAAAATTTCCTGGAGTGGGAAAGAGCAACCCACTCCAGTATTCTTGTCTGGAAAATCTCATGGACTGAGTAGCTTGGTGGGCTATAGTCCATGGGGTCACAAAGAGTCGACACAGCTGAGCAATTGAGTGCACACACATAAAAATCATGCTACTAAGAAAAAAAAAATGAATCAATGATTAAATCAAGGGGGAAATTAAGAAATACAAATGACAATAAAAACAGCCATACCAAATCTATAGAGTGCAGCAAAAGCCGTTCTTAGAGGGAAGTTCATAGTAACATAGGTCTTCTTCAAGAAACAAGAAAAACCTCAAATAAACAACCTAACCTACCACCTAAAAGAGTTAGAAAAAGAACAAAACCTAAAATCAGCAANACAAAAAACATGCTACTAAGGAAAAAAAAAGAATCAATGATTAAATCAAGGGGGAAATTTAGAAATACAAATGACAATAAAAACAGCCATACAAAATCTATGGAGTGCAGCAAAAGCCGTTCTTAGAGGGGAGTTCATAGTAACATAGGTCTTCTTCAGGAAACAAGAAAAACCTCAAATAAACAACCTAACCTACCACCTAAAAGAGTTAGAAAAAGAACAAAACCTAAAATCAGCAAAAGGATGGACATAATAAATATCAGAGAGGAAATAAATATTTAAAAAATAGAAAAAAAATCAATAAAACCAAGAGCTGGTTCTCTGAAAGGGTAAAAAAAATTGACAAGCCTCTAGTTAGGCTTACCAAGAATAAAAGGAGAGAACCCAAATAAACAAAATAATAAATGAAAGAGGATAAGTAACAAATGATTCTACAGATACACAAATAAACCATGAACTGTTTTACTAACAAACTGGACAACCTATGAGAAATGGACAAGTTTCTAGACATATGGTGCTGCTGCTACTGCTGCTAAGTCGCTTCAGTCATGTCCGACTCTGTGCGACCCCAACCACCAGGCAGCCCACCAGGCTCCTCTGTCTGCGAGATTCTCCAGGCAAGAACACTGGAGTGGTTGCCGTTTCCTTCTCCATTCTACAGCACACCAAAACTGAACCAAGAAGACATAAATAATTAGAACAGACTGATCACTAGAAATGAAATAGAATCTGTAATTGAAAAAAAAAAAATCCCTACACACTAAAGTCCAGGACCAGATGGCTTTACAGGTGAATTTACCCAACAAATAAGGAAAAGCTTATACCAATCCTTCGCAAATTATTCCAAAAGATTGAAGCAAAAGGAATATTCCCAAAGATATTCCATAAAGCCACCATCATCCTGATACCAAAATCAGATAAAGGTACTACCAAAAATGAAAATCAGAGGTCAATATCCTTGATAAATATAGATGCAAAAATTCTCAACAAAATATTAGCAAACTGAATCCAACAACACATTAAAAAAATCATTCACTATGATCAAGTTGGATTTATCCCAGGGTTACAAGTATGGTTTACCATATACAAATCAATTGATTTGATCCATCATATCAGTGAAAGAAAACACAAAAGCTACATGATCATCTTAATAAATACAGAAAAAGTATTTGATTAAATTGACTATCTATTCATGATTAACAACAACAACAAAAAACTCTTATGAAAGTAAGTACAGAGGAAATAAATCTCAACAAGATGAAAACTATGACAAAGTGAAAGTATAAGTCTTTCATTCATGTCCAACTCTGCAACTTCATGGACTGTATGCAGACT
Source organism: Raphicerus campestris (assembly GCA_006410735.1). Classification (NCBI taxonomy): domain Eukaryota; kingdom Metazoa; phylum Chordata; class Mammalia; order Artiodactyla; family Bovidae; genus Raphicerus; species Raphicerus campestris. The sequence goes on along the minus strand of SJYW01029149.1, from coordinate 25,429 downwards.
GCTAGACTCCTCTGTCGATGAATGTTTCCAGGCAAGAATACTGGAGTGAATAGCTATTCCCTTCTCCAGGGAATCTTCCCAACCAGGGATCATGCACTGCAGGCAGATTCTTTACCATCTGAGCCACCAGGGAAGCCCATTTATGACAAAGCACACAGCCAATATAATACTCAGTGGTGAAAAGCTGAAAGTCTTCCTGTTAAAATTTGGAGAAAGACAAGGATGCCCACTTTCACTACTTCTATGCAACATAGTACTAGAAGTCCTAGCTACAGCCATAAAAAAGAAAAAGAAATCAAAGTTATCCACATTTGGAAGGAAGAGGTAAAACTGTCACTATATGCAGATAATAATACATATACAAAACTGTAAAAACTCCACACAAAAATGAATAGAACTGGTAAATGAATTCAGCAAGATTGACACACTGAACCAGTTATTTTTTAAAAACTCATAAGGAAACATTATAAAAGGAATGTAAAAACAAATCAAAATTATATCAAAAAACTTAACATACCCAGGAATAAACATGACCAAGGAAGTGAAATATTTATATGCTTAAAACTATAAAACATTAAAAGAGGAAACTGAACATGATGCAAAGAAATGGAGAGATATCCCATGCTCTCAGATTGGAAGAATTAATACTGTTAATACTGTTAAAATGGCCATACTACCCAAAGCAGCCTACAAATTTAACGAGATCCTGATCAAATTACCCATGAAATTTTTCATGAAACTATAACAAATGCAGCTAAAATTTATGTGGAACCACAAGAAACTTAGAATTGCCAAAGCAATCCTGAGGAAAAAGAACAAAGCAGAAGTCATAGCCCTCCCAGACAAGAGTACAAAGCTATAGAGATCAAAATGGTGTGGTTTTGGCACAAAAATAGAGTATGAATAAATGGAACAGAGAGCCAAGAAATAAATGCATATACCTTTAACACCTGTTAAAGTTAATCTTCAACAGAAGAGGCAAGACTATACAATGTATATTATAAAATACAGTATCTTCAGTAAGTAGTTTTGGGAAAGTTGGACAGCTGTATGTAAACCACTGAAGTTAGAATAACTCTCACACCATACACAAAAATAAATTCCAAATGGCTTAAAGCCTTAAATATAACATGACACCATATAACTCCTAGAAGAGAACACAGGTAAAACTTTCTCTCACATAAATTACACCAATGATTTCCTAGGTCAGTCTCCCAAGGTGATAAGAAATAAAAGCAAAATAAACAAATGGGACCCAATCAAACTTATAAGCTTCTGCACAGCAAAGGAAACTATAAACAAAATGGAAAGACAACCTACAGACTGAGAGAAAATCTTTGAAAATGATGTGATTGACAAAGGCTTAATTTTCAAAATCTAAAAAAAGCTTATACAATTCAATGACAAAAAAATGCAAACAACCTGCTCAAAAAATGGACAGGTGACTTAAACAGACGTTCTTCCAAAGAAGACATACACAGATATAATGCCAACAGGTATATACAAAGATACTTATCATTGCTAGTTATGAAATGAAAAGCAAAACTACAAAAGGTACCACTCAACACCAGTCATAATGACCATCATTGAAAATACAAATAACAGATGCTATAGAGGGCGTGGAGAAAAGAGAACATATGTACACTGTTGGTAGGAACGTAAATTGAGGCAAACACTGTGGCAAGCAGTGGAGGGTCCTCAAAAAACTAAAAATAAAGTTGCCATCGGTTCAGTTCAGTTGCTCAGTCATGTCTGACTCTTTGCAACCCCATGGTCTGTAGCACACCAGGCCTCCCTGTCCATCACCAACCCCCAGAGTTGAATCAAACTCATGTCCATTGAGTCAGTGATACCATCCAACCATCTGATCCTCTGTCATCCCTGTCTCTTCATTAGAGTGTCAGCTTCAGCATCAGTCCTGCCAATGAGTATTCAGGACTGATCTCCTTTAGGATGGACTGGTAGGATCTGCTTGCAGTCCAAGGGACTCTCGAGAGTCTTCTCCAACACCCCAGTTGAAAAGCATCAATTTTGGAGGCTCAGCTTTCTCTGTAGTCCAACTCTCACATCCATACATGACTACTGGAAAATCCATAGCTTTGACTAGATGCACCTTTGTTGGTGAAGTAATATCCCTGCTTTTTAATATGCTGTCTAGGTTGGTCATAACTTTCTTCCAAGAAGCAAGCATCTTTTAATTTCATGGCTACAGGCAATATCTGCAGTGATTTTGAAGCCAAAATAAATAGATAAATAAATACAGTCTGTCACTGTTTCCACATCTATTTACCATGAAGTGATAGGACTGGATGCCATGATCTTAGTTTTCTGAATGTTGAGTTTTAAGCCAACTTTTCCATTCTCCTCTTTCACTTTCACCAAGAGGTTCTTTAGTTTTTCACTTTCTGTTATAAAGGTGTTGTCCTCTACATCCCTGAGGTTATTGATATTTCTCCCAGCAATTTTGATTCCAGCTGTGCTTCATCCAGCACATGATGTACTCTGCATATAACTTAAATAAGCAGGGTGACAATATACAGCCTTGATGTACTCCTTCCCTGAACTGGAATCAGTCCGTTGTTCCATGCCCAGTTCTAACTGTTGCTTCCTGACCTGCATACAGCTTTCTTAGGAGGCAGGTCAGGTGGTCTGGTATTCCCATCTCTTTAAGAATTTTCTACAATTTGTTGTGATCCACGCAGTCAACAGCTTTGGCATAGTCAATAAAGTAGATTTTTTTTTTCTGGAACTGTTTTGCTTTTTTGATGATCCAATGGATGTTGGCAATCTGATCTTTGGTTTCATTGCTTTTCCTAAATCCAGCTTGGACAACTGGAAGTTCATGGTTCATGTACTGTTGAAGCCTAGCTGGGGGAATTTTGAACATTACTTTTCTAGCATGTGAGATGACTCCAATTGTGCAACAGTTCAAGTATTGTTTGACATTGCCTTTCCTTGGGATTGGAATAAAAATTGACTTTTCCAGTCCTGTGGCCACTGCTGAGTTTTCCATATTTGCTGACATAGTGAGTGCAGCACTTTCATAGCATCATCTTTTAGGATTTGAAATAGATCAACTGGAATTCCATCACCTCTACTAGCTTTGTTTATAGTGATGCTTCCTAAGGCCCACTTGCCTTTGCATTCCAGGATGTCTGGCTCTAGGTGAGTGATCACACCATTGTGACTATCTGGGTCATAAAGGTCTTTTTTGTACAGTTCTTCTGTGTATTCCTGCCATGTCTTCTTAATATCTTCTGTTTCTGTTAGGCCCATATCATTTCTGTCCTTTATTTTGCCCATCTTTGCCTGAAATGTTCCCTTGGTATCTAATTTTCATGAAGAGATCTCTAGTCTTTCCCATCCTATTGTTTTCCTCTATGTCTTTGCATTGACACTGAGGAAGGCTTTCTCATCTCTCTTTTCTATTCTTTGGAACTCTGCATTCAGACTGGTGTATCTTTCCTTTTCTCCTTTGCCTTTCACTTCTTTTCTTTTCTCAGCTATTTGTAGGGCCTCCTCAGACAACCATTTTGCCTTTTTGCATTTCTTTTTCTTTTGGATGCTTTTGATCACTGCCTCCTGTACAATGTTACAATCTTCTATCCATAGTTCTTCAGGTAGTCTGTCTATCAGATCTAATCCCTTGAATCTATTTCTCACTTCCGCTATATAATTGCAAGGGATTTAAGTCATACCTGAATGGTCTAGTGGTTTTCCCTATTTTCTTCATTTTAAGTCTGAATATGGCAATAAAGGGTTCATGATCAGCTCCCAGTCTTATTTTTGCTGATTGTATAGAACTTCTCCATCTTTGGCTGAAAAGAATAAAATCAGTCTGATTTTGGTATTGACCATCTAGTGATGACCATGTGTAAAGTTGCCATATGATCCTGCAATCCCACTCCTGGGCATATATCTAAAGAAAACTAATTTGAAAAGATACATGAACCCTATGTTCACTGCATTACTATTTACAGTAGTCAAGACATAGAAACAATCTAAATGTCCATCAACAGATAAATGGATGAAGAAGATGTAGTATACACACACACATATAAAATAGAATACTGAAAGTACACACACACACACGCACATCTAATGGAATACTGATCAGCCATAAAAAGAATGAAATAATGCGGCGTGAAATTTGCAGCAACATGAATGGGCCTAGAGATTATCATACTGAGTGAAGTAAATCAAGAAGAGAAAGACAAACATCATATCACTTACATGTAGAATCTAAAATATGATACAAATAAACTTATCTACAAAACATAAACAGACTCACAGAGAGAACAGACCCCTGGTTGCCAAAGGGAAGGAGGGTGAGGGAGGGTGGACTGGGAGTCTGAGGTGAGCAGATGCAAACTATTAAACATAGAATGGATAAACAATAAGATCCTACTGCATAGCACAGGGAATGATAGTCAATATTCTGTAGTAAACCATAATGTTATACAACATGAAAAAGTATATATACACACATATATATTCATATATACATATATATCATATATACATATATATTCTATGTATATGAAACTGAATCACTTTGCTGTACAGAAATCAACATAATTATACTAAATCAAGTATATGTCAATAAAATGAATTTTTTAAAAAGTGTTCATTCAATCTGTTTCTTCTAGGCAATTTTAAAAATAATCATTCCAATTAATTCACAGACTAAATGCAACTCAGACTTAATCTGTTAAGACATTACTGAATTACTTCTGGAAGCCCTAGTTGCTCACACAGGCTCACTGAAAGCATTTCACACTCCTGTATAATAGAGCAGAAGATTCAACTTTACCTGAATAAACTACTAAGTACCAATTCAGATTTTTCTTCTCAGTTTTATTTCCTTGTCTACTAACATTGACGTGGTATTCATCCACCCTATGGAATAGGGAAGAGAAAAAACATGCAGTAGACAGAATTAGATAAAGACAAAAAAAAAAAAAAGTTAACCTCAATTTAGGAGACACGTTTTATGCTAGAAAATGATTCCCAGCTCATAGGGCCTGGTGTCCGTCTACGTTATAAAAATCCAACTTGAATCATGAGTTTCAGTTTTCAAAACTGTCTGCGAGGAAGCTGCTGAGGGTCAGACATGGGGAGAAAACATGGGAGAGTCACATTCCACCAACAGGAATTTTTCTTCAGGGAAACTACGTGAGGGTCAGCCCCCCCTGACTCTCTGGGAAAGGGGGCTTCTTGTAGACTTTCCGCACTGTGGGTCAGAGCAGGAATCACTCACCAGTCTAAAAGCCACCAATCCTGCAGGACGTAGGCAACCTGGAGCAGGAAAGAGCAGTCACTCACACACTGACGTCACTGAGCCTCACACCCCGCTCACCAGGATGGGGGACGGAAAGGCTCCAGAACACAGAGACGGTCCTTCTGGCTCAGGTCTGCGCCAAGCCCCACACCCCAGATGACCACAGGTCAGAGGAGGGCATGCTACAGTTTAGTATCTCTAAAAGACATTGTTCTTTCCTAGAAGCTCTCTGTCATGTACACACACCAGTAAAGCTCATTTACGTAGCTCCCCACAAAAAATGCTTTTCAATGCAAATCCAGATGGACTGCAAATACAGTAATAATAGTGTAAATGTTGGAGTTTTTCAAATGAAAGAAACTTAACAGGTACTGTGATAATTAGTTTTCTATGTCAGCTTGGCCAGGCCAGTCTCCAATGATTCAAACACCAGTCTAGACATTGCCTTGAAGGTATTTTGTGAATGTGGTTCACATACATCATGAGAATGGAAGTAGAGAGATCACCCTCAACACTGTGGTGGTCTCATCCAGGTAGTCAAAAACCTGAAGAGCAAAACCTGAGGCTTCTTGGAGGAGGAAGAAATTCTTCCTCAAGACAGCAGAGTAGCTCCTGCCTGAGGTTCCAGCCTTCAGGCCTGCCTTCCTGATTTCACAAGCACCCAGCTAGATTCCACAACTGCATGAGCCGATTCTTTGAGAAAAATCTCTTCACATACATATTAAGAATAATGATAACATAAAGTATAAATAATATGTAAATACCAAACTGAGGGCACACACCAAAAAAATGTCTCCTTATTTACCTGAGCTGCGATGTTCACTAGAATAAGAAAAATGATGATAAACCAGTAAGCACCGGCTGTGAAGTAATTCTTGTAGGTCTTACAACCAACTTGTCCCTTTGAATAGTCCTCCAGGGGTAGTGTAACCAGTATATCCTCAGTCTGTTAGGGACGAAATGGCAGTGAGAGATAAAACATTAAGTAATCGATCCCTGAATATCAAAAGTTCAACAGTAACTTTCACTGCAAAAAGGGGACACACACAAAACTCATATGCTGGCAGGAGCGAAAGATAGTCCGTCTTCTAAAGAGAAGGGTGTGACACATATATATGGAATTTAGGAAGATAGTAATGATGACCCTGTAAGTGAGACAATATAGGAGACACAAAAGTATAGAACGGACTTTTGGCATCTGGGGGAGAGGGAGAGGGTGGGATGATTTGGGAGAATGACACTGAAACATGTATACTATCATATAAGAAATGAAGCACCAGTCTATGTTCAATGCAGGATACAGGATGCTTGGGGCTGGTGTAAGGGATGATCCGGGGAGGTGGGGTGGGGAGGGAGGTGGGAGGGGGCTTCGGCATGGGGAGATCGTGTACACCTGTGGCTGATTCATGTTGATGTATGGCAAAACCAATACAGTACTGTAAAATAGAATAAAGTATTAAAAAAAAAGTCACACAGCAATAAACAGCTAAAAAATAAAATAAAATAAAAAATGAAAAAAAAATAAAATAAAGAGAAGGGTGTGGAAATACCTAGACAAACCACATATGCATTTATGCTTGGAACCAGCCATCCCACCCCTAGGAATCCATTAGAAATAAGAAAACGTCAGCTGCATGAGGCTATTCACAGTTGGGTAGCTTTGCTTAAAGTCATTCACGACTCTCAATACAAACACACCATACCCAATTCAAGTATAAATGCAGAAGCTTGTTCAAAATAATACACAAAATGATATGGAACTAGTGTTTAGCTCTTACTCTTTTATTTTGTCACTCAATGATGGAAACATAAAACATAATTGAGCCTCTAAATACTAGCCAAATACAGTAAACTGAGCTCATACAGCAAATTAGAGTAAGGTGAATCTGGGTAGCAGGGGGCAGCATGTCATCAAAATCTATGTGGTTTCTGAATTTCAGAGAGTGGTTCCTGAGTGTGAACTGTGAGCAACTAATCTGAACCCTTATCAGAATCATCCAGGCTTGTGGATTTGGATGTCAAGGAAGAACTGTGTATGTATAACTGGAGCAGACTGAAGGCTCATGAGGCCACCAAGAGCAGACAGACCCAAGTATGTTTCAGGATGAGAAACTCACATCATGGTCCTCTGGGGCCTCATCTTTCACTGACTCTTGAGGCTGGTCTAGAGACTTGGAAGATGGTTCAGACTCCTCAATCTTCTTTGAAAGGGAGCCAGAATCTATTCCGGATTTCAGGAGGAACTCAATGTAAGGCCCCTTTTGCACCATTTCACCCTAAAATTTAAGAAAAAATCGAAAGGCATGTATTTGCATTTGGTAATACTAATCTAAAGTAAATGGTAATCAAGAGAAGTAAACGGATCTTAAGTTATGAGTTTTGTAGGAAAGTGGTCATTAGGTCTGAAATTCTGGTGGACAAATATAGTTCAGTTCAGCTTGATACAGAACTGAGCATTGTGTTCTCTGCCAAACCCTATGTTAGGTGCTGGGGGATATGAAAGAAATGTGTGCTCATGTGTTAAAGATGGAGACCATTAACATAAGAAATGGCAGGCCACTCCAGTATTCTTGCCTGGGAATCCCATGGACAGAGTAGCTGGGTGGGCTACAGTCCATGGGGTTGCAAAGCGTCAGACATGACTGAGCAACTAAGCAACAACATGTTTGAGAAATCTGAGCCCCAGATTCCTCGGGGAGTGGAGAATGTACACGTGGAACTACTTCTAGGAAGGTAGAGGTTTTGCATTTTAATAATCTTTCCCGGAGGAGAACTTCCCTTGACAAGTAAGGGATCTGGCCACAGGCCTGTGGAGCAGACAAGGGTTTGGGACACTGTTGCTGACGCCCAGAGGCAAACAAGCCAACCAGTAAACATCAATCAACCAGTAAGTCTGAAATATTCTCATTTATCTCCAGTCCACCACCAACCACACTAGGAGTTATGAATTGAATGGTGGCCCCAAAAGTATGTTCAAGCCCTAAGCATGGCATCTGTGNATTCTGGTGGACAAATATAGTTCAGTTCAGCTTGATACAGAACTGAGCATTGTGTTCTCTGCCAAACCCTATGTTAGGTGCTGGGGGATATGAAAGAAATGTGTGCTCATGTGTTAAAGATGGAGACCATTAACATAAGAAATGGCAGGCCACTCCAGTATTCTTGCCTGGGAATCCCATGGACAGAGTAGCTGGGTGGGCTACAGTCCATGGGGTTGCAAAGCGTCAGACATGACTGAGCAACTAAGCAACAACATGTTTGAGAAATCTGAGCCCCAGATTCCTCGGGGAGTGGAGAATGTACACGTGGAACTACTTCTAGGAAGGTAGAGGTTTTGCATTTTAATAATCTTTCCCGGAGGAGAACTTCCCTTGACAAGTAAGGGATCTGGCCACAGGCCTGTGGAGCAGACAAGGGTTTGGGACACTGTTGCTGACGCCCAGAGGCAAACAAGCCAACCAGTAAACATCAATCAACCAGTAAGTCTGAAATATTCTCATTTATCTCCAGTCCACCACCAACCACACTAGGAGTTATGAATTGAATGGTGGCCCCAAAAGTATGTTCAAGCCCTAAGCATGGCATCTGTGGGTATGACATTATTTAGATATAGGCTCTTTGCAGATGTAATCAAGTTAAGATGAGGTCATACTGGAACAGGGTGACCCTATATCCAGTAATACTAATGTCCTTATGAGAAGAGACCCAGACAGACATGGGGACAATGGCCACGTAACATCAGAGGCAGAAACCACAGTGCTGCAGCTAGAAGCCAAGGAACACCAAGGGAAGCAGATGAGCACTAGAGGCTGGAGGGAAGGATTCTGCCCTGGAGTCTTCCGAGAGAGCACGGCCCTGCCAGCGCCTGGATTTGAGACCCATAGCCTCCAGAACATGGAAATGACAAACTTCTTTTAAGTCACCCAGTTTGTGGTGCTTTATTACAGCAGCTCTAGAAACTGACATCCTAGCTTAAGCCCATGCTGCTGTCTCCTCGGCTTTACTAACATTTGTAACTGCTTCTGCTGTCCCTCCTCCAATGCATCAGAGGACTCTCTTAACTCCCACATCAGACCACATACCACCTCTGCTCTGGACCGTCCAAGGCTTCCATCCCACTTTCGGTCCCCTGCCCACTGCTCAGAGACCAGCTCTCTCCCGTCCCCCTGCTCACTCTTCTCAGACACGCCGGTCTTCCTGCTGTTCCTCCAACCTGCCAGGTCAGCTCCTTCCTGTGGAGCCCCTGCCTCAGACTCCCACCCCCAGGTGACTGTGCGGCTTCCACCTTCATGTAACTCAGACCCCATGAGGCAGCAGCTCCTCAGAAAGGCCAGGATATCACCCTTTCTGTCACATCCGTCCCCATAAGAACAGGAGCCCCATGAGGGCAGGGCCTTGTCCTGCTGCTGCACAAGCTCCCACACGTATTGGGCACATAGAGACCTGGGCAGGGAGACCAGCAACTGGAGAAACCAGCAGAGTGGGCATCTCTGACCCAGGTGCTCAGCTACCCAGCCTCGCTTCTGGTGTTTATGGAAGATGCTGTTTAGCAAACTGCATTTGACTATCATATGGTTACAAACGAGTCTTACTATCTATAATTTCCAAATTAGTATACTTTGACTTAAATCTTGGACGGGGAAAACAAAACCTTGTACATAAAATAGCAGTATTATCCTTAACAAATTTCATTAGAACAGTGATGACTCAGTAATTCTATGGTAGCACTTTTATACACTTTAGGATTTATGTGGCTTAGAGCATAACAGTGACATTTCTATGGTCTTTGAATTCATCCTCAGAGGCATGAGTACCATCAGCTCTGGGAAGAAGGGGGCAAAAAACTGAGGGAGAAGAGGGCATTTACCATGAATCCAAGGAGAGTGACCTATTGAGAGGATCTGGCCTTCAACACAGTACAAGCAAGTGCTAGCAAGCTCCACAGACTTCTAGAAACTACTTACATTTTCCAATATCAGAGTCTTACTTGCAGCTTTTAGGTAATGCAACTGATGAGTCACTAAAATTATGATCTTATCTTTCAAGGCTTGGCAAATACACCTACAAATATAAAAGGTATAGCATGCAAAACCACATTAATGGGGATACTTCAAAGTAAAAATTTATACTTTAAAACATAGTGAGAAAAAGACAATACAAAGATCTGCAGTTTAAATATCAAATAAATGACAAAATTTAATACAAATATAAATCAATGAATTTAGCAATGTCTTCAAATTCATCAGCGGCAAACTTGACTCCAGCTCCGCTAAAAAAAATTCTAAAAAGCAGTCCAGTGAACGAGGCACCAAGAGCTAAATTCCTTTACCTAAAACTCAGCTTAGCATTTATATATTTCATAAGGAAAAGCAACTGCGCAACACTGAGATTCCAAAACTCGACTGAACTAAAACACTATGTCATTTCTATGTGAGAACAGGAGAACAGGAATCTATGTCATGTAAAAATGTGTACATTTTTAGGCAGTTTTCTATGTGATTATTTATGATTTATGATGTACAAATTAACAACAAAAATGAATAGTTTCTTGATAACCTTTGCCAGAGTGCATATTCTAGACCCTTGCCCTCAAATAATATTAGACAGAAAATGAACGCTGGAGTGGCCTCCATCAGTCTCTTCAACATTCCCAGTCCCATTCAGGAAGAATTCTTTTATTAGGACTGAACACCTTCCAAACATGGAAATGAAAGAACAGAATCCAAATGGCCCAAATCAAGAGTGGAAATCATCCAACAAATCAAAAGACATACCAATTCTCTTAGCCAAGACCCCTGTGTGGTCAGACCACCCAAGATGGCTCTTCTCATGTCCTCTCTACATCCCCTGCCTGACCAGTACTTGCTTCAACTACACCTCCTCACGTGACTGACCTTCCTATATGCTTGTCCCAGAGCCCAGCAAATGGCTGTTCTAGCTTTAGATCAGAACCCTCCACTATGCTCGTCAAAGGGGCAGGAGGGGCATGACCCTCTGCTGGTTTCCATGGTAACCAACAAGCCAACTGAATGTCAATTCCCCTGAAACTGGTAATTACCTCCTGCCTGTTAAGAGCAACAGCTGCTGCCAAGTTCTGCCGAGGTATAACCCAACAATCCCCTCACTATCCCTCACATTATTAAATGTGTCCTTTCACAGTAACCCCTCAATCTGCTCCTCATTTTAAATGCAGACCCCAAGGGATTCAACACCAGTTTCATCCCACTGGGTCCACGACTCCTCCAGGAAGTTATTGCCTGGGTCCAGGACCCTGGTGACCATAGGCAAGGCTCCGGAGAGGTTACCTGGGAGCCCAAGCCCCTTGCAGAGCAAATTTAAGGAACAAGGGCCAGAACTCAGCCTATGAGTGACTCAGATGGAAAGTCTGGAGGCAGCAGGCTGCAGCTCAGTCCCTCTCATGAGACTGATGACGTCAGACAAGCTACTAAACCTCAGTTTCTCCATCTCAAACAATGTCAATGACAACTCACCCTCATGTTCTGAGAAATCAAACCACCAATCCACCCAGTAAAGATCAGCCCCCTTCCCCACTCCTCCCTAACCACGGGCTGCCATGTGCTTTGGACTCAGGACAGAAAAGTCCTAAGGGGACACTCTGGACACTGGATCAGTGATCAGAAGGAAGACTCCAGGATGGAGACACATACACCATTGCTTCATTTAGTCCAAGAGAATTCATTTTTACCTTTTGAGATGCCTTAGTTCAATGTTTGTATCTAAGTTTCTTGACTGAGTAAGCCTTCTTCAGTCTTAGTACTAAAGCTTTCAATGTAACTGTTTCTCCTTAATCTATAATTAATTGCCAATGTCCCCGAAAGTGGTTGTAAATCAAATCTGATGGGCTACCATGTCCAAGATAGAACAACCAAAAAGTTGTAAACTGTTTTCTTCCTAATATTCCATCACATATCAGTTCAGTTCAGTCATTCAGTCTTGTCCGACTCTTTGTGACCCTATGAATCGCAGCACACCAGGCCTCCCTGTCCATCACCAACTCCCAGAGTTCACCCAAACTCATGCGCATTGAGTCTGTGATGTCATCCAGCCATCTCATCCTTTCCTCCTGCCCCCAAACCCTTCCAGCATCAGGATCTTTTCAAATGAGTCAACTCTTTGCATGAGGTGGCCAAAGTACTGGAGTTTCAGCTTCAACATCAGTCCTTCCAATGAAAACACAGGACTGGTCTCCTTTAGGATGGACTGGTTAGATCTCCTTGAGAGAAGACTCTCTCAAGAGTCTTCTCCAGAACTACAGTTTCAAAAGCATCAATTCTTCATTGCTCAGCTTTCTTCAAAGTCCAACTCTCACATCCATACATGACTACTGAAAAAAACATAGCCTTGACTAGACGGACCTTTGTTGGCAAAGTAATATCTTTGCTTTTCAATATGCTATCTAGGTTGGTCAGAACTT
>SJYW01029142.1:125772-186333 GCA_006410735.1 Raphicerus campestris | reverse complement strand
GTGCAGAGGAAAGCAAATGCCTTACACCTGTACAAAACCCCCCAAGGCCTAGAATGTTATTAATAATTTACACTTACCCCTGCACTCCACTACATCACAACCATCTGAATTTGTTTTCAGAGAGGACATAATTGGAGGGAGAGATGGAGAGAGGACTGACCTGTCTCCCATATATCTCTGCTGTTTGCTACAGCCACAGGGAAATGACCACTAACACCACTTAATCAGGCAATTTCTCAGGTAGTCATTCAGGTTGTTCACTGTGATTAACTCCCTTCTTTTTGGAGGCACAGGAAAGACTGTGAAGTTAAGGGGGCCATGGGACTTATTCTAGCCAAGAAATGTGAGCAGGAAGGGTCACTTTCAGGCTGAAGCCTTTACCAGGCAGGGCACAAGTCCACACCATCCTTTTTCCAGCCTCAGGAAATGACCCCATCAAATATGGGGCCTTGGCTTGGTGGTATGTTTATGTCAGATAAGGACATAATCTTCACGGTTGGAAGGATGGTGTTCTGTGTTCTGTTTTAGGGGAAATGCTAAATGCGTTGCCTGTGGTATCTCAGTAGGTGTGAGATGTACAGACTGCACTGTGGCGTTAAAAGCAGACCTCAGGGAAACAATGTCAGTACTGCGTGTCAGCTGCCTTGGTTCTGTATTACAAAGGAGATGGTCTGGGAGAAAAAACGGTCTGTTTTGCAAGGAGAAATGAAAGGAATAACAGATTCTGGGTCTTCAGCAGGCAAATAGTGTGGAAAATTTTCTTCATAAATCATCTTCAGCAAGGGCACACACACATGCACACACATAATAGCTCCAAAACATTTTCCCATATGCACCTCAGTAACGAGCAAGTATTTCACTGTTTGGTATCCCATGTACAGGGCTTCCCGAGGCTCAGACAGCATAGAATCTGTCTGCTATGTAGGAGACCTGGGTTCGATCCCTAAGTTGGAAAGATCCCCTGGAAGAGGGTATGACAACCCACTCCAGTATTCTTGCCTGGAGAATCCCCTTGGACAGAGAAGTCTGTGACACCCACAGTTCATGGTGTCACAAAGAGTCAGACATGCCTGAGTGACTCAGCACCGCATATTCCATGGAAAATAAGCTGACTAGTTACACAGACCCAACCTAGCAGCTGAGAAAACTTGCTGCGACATGATGTCAAACTTCTAAAATTTGACTAGTAAAATTTGAGGGAAGAAAGCAATATATTCTGATTGAGTCACCTTCCAGATGTTCATTCTCTGGTATCATCCTCTGCTGAATACTGTCTCTAACATGAGACAGTTGAGAATATGTGGCCAAAGGCATATTCAGTGACCTCGACCAAAAGGATATGTAACTACTAGATGACACCTTAGAAAGTCCGAAAACCTCGGCCAGGGAAGGAAGGGCTGTGTCTGTAACTGGCATTCTGAAATAAAGTGTGCCTAATATCCAACACCCTAATATTTGGGGTAATAACATGTATACAGGAATAACATGTATGACTGTCTTTTTAAAAACTATGAAATCTGAATTTATGTAACAGTATATATCTTGAGGATCAGTTTGCATTAAATTTTCAAACTGAATAATTCTACACTCCTTTAAAAAAAGTTACCATATCTGTTCTCACTTAAAAGCCCATCCTGATTTTATCCCAGTAAGGACACTAGCATTTCAGCCTTACAGAATATCACAGTGTACTGGGATACTGAAACCTTGTTTTGTAAAGAAGGCTGAGAGTCAAAGATTTGACTCTTTTGAACTGTGGTGCTAGAAAAGACTCTTGAGAGTCCCTAGAACAGCAGGAAGATCACCAGTCAATCCTGAAGGAAATCAACCCTGAATGTTCATTGGAAGAACTGATGCTGAAGGAGCAGGTCCAATACTTTGGACACTTGATGGGAACAGTGGACTCACTGGAAAAGACCCTGATGCTGCGAAAGATTAAAGGCAGAAGAAGAAGAGGACAGCAGAGGATGAGATGGTTGGATAGCATCACCAGCCCAATGGACACGAGTTTGAGGAAATTCTGGGAGATAGTGAGGGACAGGGAAGCATGGCTTGCTGTTGTCCATGGGGTGGCAAAGAGTCAGACACGACTTACTGACTGAACAACAGCGGCAATGGGGCACTGAAAGCTTGCTTTGTAGTCACAGCATCCTGGTGGCAGACCCAGGTTTTAGACCTACATGTAGACTATCCTTGCAGTTGCTAAATAGTCTTACTCCCAGATGCCTTCTTTTTCTTTTGTAATTAATCTGTATCTATTGAGTAATTCATTTCCTTGACATCTCAAAATATAAAATATTAGCTTACAGATAGGAGAAGCAATAAACCCTTTCCTGGGAATTGCTATAAGAGAAAAATAAATATTTGATTGCAATGTTATCAATTTATATAATAAAGGCTTGCCTCAAAATCATGAAAATATATTGGAGGAAGTGGTTGATTCTGTCATGGGGAAAGGGAGGTACATCTTTTTTCTCAAAGAAATCATTGACTCCAGTATATGAACAATATCAAATATTTAGACTATAAGGGGAATATAAACTGAAACAAATATTAACAAAATGTTATCTAAAGATTGTGGCAGGTAATAATACTTCAGTTGCTTGACATACAACATACAAAATTCTTTTCCCAAGAACTAGACATATTGAGGCTAAAGAAGTATATTTATTCTGTGGTTATGGCCTTTCTGTTTTGTTAGTGTTAAAATTCTTTCCACTTTGCTGTACACATAAACTAACACAGCAATGTAGATCAACTATACCCCAATATAATTTTTTAATGTCTTTCATGTAAAATGATGTGGATTATAGATGGTCAATTTTAGCTTCTNGACTGATGCTGAAGGAGCAGGTCCAGTACTTTGGACACTTGATGGGAACAGTGGACTCACTGGAAAAGACCCTGATGCTGGGAAAGATTAAAGGCAGAAGGAAGAAGAGGACAGCAGAGGATGAGATGGTTGGATAGCATCACCAGCCCAATGGACACGAGTTTGAGGAAATTCTGGGAGATAGTGAGGGACAGGGAAGCATGGCTTGCTGTTGTCCATGGGGTGGCAAAGAGTCAGACACGACTTACTGACTGAACAACAGCGGCAATGGGGCACTGAAAGCTTGCTTTGTAGTCACAGCATCCTGGTGGCAGACCCAGGTTTTAGACCTACATGTAGACTATCCTTGCAGTTGCTAAATAGTCTTACTCCCAGATGCCTTCTTTTTCTTTTGTAATTAATCTGTATCTATTGAGTAATTCATTTCCTTGACATCTCAAAATATAAAATATTAGCTTACAGATAGGAGAAGCAATAAACCCTTTCCTGGGAATTGCTATAAGAGAAAAATAAATATTTGATTGCAATGTTATCAATTTATATAATAAAGGCTTGCCTCAAAATCATGAAAATATATTGGAGGAAGTGGTTGATTCTGTCATGGGGAAAGGGAGGTACATCTTTTTTCTCAAAGAAATCATTGACTCCAGTATATGAACAATATCAAATATTTAGACTATAAGGGGAATATAAACTGAATCAAATATTAACAAAATGTTATCTAAAGATTGTGGCAGGTAATAATACTTCAATTGCTTGACATACAACATACAAAATTCTTTTCCCAAGAACTAGACATATTGAGGCTAAAGACATATATTTATTCTGTGGTTATGGCCTTTCTATTTTGTTAGTGTTAAAATTCTTTCCACTTTGCTGTACACATAAACTAACACAGCAATGTAGATCAACTATACTCCAATATAATTTTTTAATGTCTTTCATGTAAAATGATGTGGATTATAGATGGTCAATTTTAGCTTCTTAGTCTTTAACTGACAAATTTGGTAACTTTATATTGTTTCTCATGAAGTAAATGAATTTTATGTAAGTGGTAAGTTTATGATTCTGTGCTGAGCCTAATCTAGCTCTGAGAAAACCAAAGTCTTCATCTCTAATGAGCAAGTATATGGGCAGGAACACAACTATACTGTCCTCCTAAAGGACACAGAAGCAACCCTAGGGAATTTAGAAAACAAGCAAAATTCTCAATTTGGCAGGGAACACTTCATTCCAAGAAGCTCATGGAAGGAGAGAAAGATAAGGAAAAGCTCCTACACTCCTTAGAAGGAAATTTCAGGGGCTGTTACAGTTTTGCAAAAAGTCTCCCATCCCTTTCCCTTTGGCGTTACATGCTTACTGTACAACTATCTCTTCTTTCAGTGATGTCCATCTTTGCTTTATATATTTTGAAGGTCTGTTGTCAGTTGCATAAACATTTATAATTGCTGTATCTTCTTGCCATATTGAACCATTGTTAATATATAATGTACTTTGCCTCTTACAAATTTTTATGTCTAATTTATCTGATAAGACTATACCGTCCCTGCTCTCTTTTTATTGTCATTTTCATTGTTGTTCAGTCACTCGGTCCTGTCCAACTCTTTAAGACCCCATGGACTGCAGCAAGCCAGGCTTCCCTGTCCTTCACCATTTCCCAGAGATTGCTCAAACTCATGTCCATTGAGTCAGTGATGACATGCAAACATCTTGCCCTCTTGTCATTCCTTCTCTTCCTGCCTTCAATCTTTCCCAGCATCTGGGTCTTTTCCAATGAGTCAGTTCTTCCCATCAGGTGACCAAAGTATAGAAACTTCAGCTTCAGCATCAGTCCTTTCAATGAATATTCAGGATTGATTTGCTTTAGGATTGACTGGTTTGATCCCCTTGCAGTCCAAGGGACTCCCAAGAGTCTTCTCCAACACTATAGTTCAAAAGCATCAGTTCTTAAGTGCTCAGCTTTCTTTATGGTCCAACTCTCACATCCATACATGACTACTGGAAAAACAATAGCCTTGACTAGATGGACCTTCGTCTGCAAAGTAATCTCCTTGCTTTTTAATATGCTGTCTAGGTTTGTCATAGCTTTTTTTCTAAGATGCAAGCATCTTTTAATTTCATGGCTGCAGTCACCATCTGCAGTGATTTTGGAGCCCAAGAAAATAAAGTCTGTCATGGTTTCCTTTGTTTCCCCATCTATTTGCCAAGAAGTGATAGAATGGATGCCATGATCTTCGTTTTTAGAATGTTGAGTTTAAAGCCAGCTTTTTCACTCTCCTCTTTTACTTCAAGAGGCTCTCTAGTTTCTCTTTGCTTTCTGCCATAAGAGTGATGTCATCTGCATAGCTGAGGTTATTGATATTTCTTCCAGCAGTCTTGATACCAGCTTGCACTTCATCCAGCCCAGCATTTTGCCTGATGTACACTGTACATAAGTTAAATAAGCAGGATAACAATATACGTGACATACACCTTTCCCAATTTTGAACAAGTCCATTGTTCCATGGCCGGTTCTAAAAGTTGAATCTTAACCTGCAAACAGATTTCTCAGGAGGTAGGTAAGGTGGTCTGGTATTCCCATCTCTTTAACAATTTTCCACAGTTTGTTTCATCCACACAGCAAAGGCTTTAGCATAGTCAGTAAAGCAGAAGTACATGTTTGTCTGTAATTCTCTTGCTTTTTCTATGATCCAACAGATGTTAGCTATTTAATCTCTGGTTCCTAAATTGAACTTAATTGATATTTATAGAGCCACAAGTTGAGCCTTGGTAAATTTAAGAAAATCGAAATCATCTCAAGCATCTTTTCTGATGACAGGACTATGACATTAGAAATCAACCACAAGAAAAAAATGCTGAGAAATACAAAGTTGTGGTGGCTAAACAACATGCTACTAAACAACCACTGGATCACTGAAGGAATAAAAAGATGCCTGGAGACAAATTAAAACAAAAGCTAAATGGTCCAAAACTTACAGGATGCAGCAAAAGCAGTTCAAAGAAGAAAGTTTATAGCAATACAATCTTACCTCAAGAGAAATTTGAAATAACAACTTAACCTCACACCTAAAACAGCTAGAGAAAGAGGAACAAACAAAACCTAAAATTAGTAGAAGGAAGGAAATCATAAATGTCATAGTAGAAATAAATGAAATAGAGACAAAACAATTGCAAAGATCAATGAAACTAAAAGCTGGTTCTCTGAAAAGATAAACAAGACTGATAAACATTTAGCCAGGCTCATCAAGAAAAAAAAAAAGGGAGAGGACTCAGATCAGTAAAATCAGAAATGAAAACGGTTAAGTTACAACTGACTCCATAGAAATGCCAAGAATAAGAGACTACTGTGAACAACTGTATGCCAATAAAATAGAAAACCTGGAAGAAATGGACAAGTTCTTAGAAGGGTACAGTCTCCCAAGACTGAACCAGTAAGAAATAGAAAATCTATGAACAGACCAAGCACTGAAATTGAAACCGTGATTGTAAACTTCCCAACAAGCAAAAGTCTAGGACCTGACGACTTCACGGGTGAATTGTATCAAACATTTAGGGAAGAATTATCAAACTTGTACCCCTCTGAAACTGTTCCCAAAAGTTGCAGAGAAAGGAAAACTTCCCAATTCATTTGGGTGAGGCCACCATCACCCTTACACCAAAACCAGACAAAGATACCCCCAAAAAAGAAAATTACAGGCTAATATCACTGATGAAGATAGATGTAAAAATCCTCCACAAAATATTAGCAATCTATATCCAACAATACAGTANGAAAATTACAGGCTAATATCACTGATGAAGATAGATGTAAAAATCCTCCACAAAATATTAGCAATCTATATCCAACAATACAGTAAAAAGATCATACACCATGATCAAGTGGGATTCATCCCAGGGATGCAAGGATCTTGCAACAACCACAAATCAGTCACTGTGATACACCATATCAACAGTCTGAAATATACCACATGATCATCTCAATAGATGCAGAAAAGGCTGTCGATGAAACTCAGCACCCACTTATAATAAAACTCCCCAGAAAGTGGGCCTAGAGGGTGCATAGCTCAACATAATAAAGGCCATAGATGACAAACCTACAGCTAGCATCATCAGTTCAGTTCAGTTCAGTCTCTGAGTCATGCCCAACTCTTTGCAACCCCATGGNGGTTGGGGGCAGGAGGAGAAGGAGACGACTGAGCTTGAGATGGCTGGATAGCATCACAGACTCAATGGACATGAGTATGAGTGAACTCCGAGAGATGGTGATGAACAGGGAGGCCTGGCGTGCTGCGATTCATGGGGTCGCAAAAAGTCGGACACGACTGAGCGACTGAACTGAACTGACTCAAAAGTTATGACCAACCTAGATAGCATATTAAAAAGCAGAGACATTACTTTGCCAACAAAGGTCCATCTAGTCAAAGTGAAAGTGAAGTCACTCAGTCGTGTCCGACTCTTTGCGACCCGTGGACTATAGCCCACCAAGCTCCTCCATCCATGGGGCTCTCCAGGCAAGAATACTGGAGTGGGTTGCCATTTCCTCCTACAGGGGATCTTCCTGAGCCAGGGATTGAACCCAGCTCTCCCACATTGCGGACAGACGCTTCTAATCTTTGCACCACCAGGGAAGCCCTTGACTAGCCCATCTACTCAAGGCTATGGTTTTTCCAGTGNCTTCCTGAGCCAGGGATTGAACCCAGCTCTCCCACATTGCGGACAGACGCTTCTAATCTTTGCACCACCAGGGAAGCCCTTGACTAGCCCATCTACTCAAGGCTATGGTTTTTCCAGTGGTCATGTATGGATGTGAGAGTTGGACTGTGAAGAAAGCTGAGCCAAAGAATTGATGCTTTTGAACTGTGGTGTTGGAGAAGACTCTTGAGAGTCCCTTGGACTGCAAGGAGATCCAACCAGTCCATTCTAAAGGAGATCAGCCCTGGGATTTCTTTGGAAGGAATGATGCTGAAGCTGAAACTCCAATACTTTGGCCACCTCATGCAAAGAGTTGCCTCATTGGAAAAGACCCTGCTGCTGGGAGGGATTGGGGGCAGAAGGAGAAGGGGTCGGCCGAGGATGAGATGGCTGGATGGCATCACCAACTGGATGGACATGAGTCTGAGTAAACTCCGGGAGTTGGTGATGGACAGGGAGGCCTGGTGTGTTGCGATTCATGGGGTCACAAAGAGTCGGATACAACTGAGTGACTGAACTGAACTGAACTGAATCTTCCAAGTATTATACCAAGTATTTTATGTGTATTGATTATTTGAGTTAATCAAATTATATTCTAAGCATTTTACTTGTGTTACTCTGGGTCAGGGTTCTTTAGAGAAAAAGAATCAATGGGATATATATATATATATAGAATGAGTCTCACACAGTTTCCCAGGTGGCGC
Organism: Raphicerus campestris; assembly: GCA_006410735.1. Classification (NCBI taxonomy): domain Eukaryota; kingdom Metazoa; phylum Chordata; class Mammalia; order Artiodactyla; family Bovidae; genus Raphicerus; species Raphicerus campestris. The sequence goes on along the minus strand of SJYW01029142.1, from coordinate 178,104 downwards.
TAGTGGTAAAGAACTCACCTGCCATAGGAGCTTAGACATAAGAGATATCAGTTTGATCCCTGGGTCGGGAAATTACCCTGGAGAAGGGAATGGTAATCCACTCTAGTATTCTTGCCTGGAGAATAGACAGGGACAGAAGAGCCCAGGGGGCTACAGTCCATGGGGTCACACAGAGTCAGACATGACTGAAGTGATTTAGCGCACACACAGTTATGGAAGCATAACCCATATTCTGTGCTTCTCGGGAGAAGTCCCATGATCTGCCATCTGTAAGATCAAGGCCAAGAAAGTTACTTGTGTAGTTTCAGTAGAAATCCACAGATATGAGAATATATAGACTCACAATTTGAGTTTATAAACTCTGTAATCTTCATTCTCAGTAGACTCAACTTCATTCATCCTTCCACAAAGAGGCTTCAGAGAAGCCAGTGGTCTAAGTTGTAGTTCAAGTCCTAAGGTCCAAGGACCAGGGGCACTGATGTTCAAGGGTAGAAGAAGATGGAATACTCCAACTCACAGTACAAAGACATTTACTTTTATTCTTTCCTTTTTGTCCAATTCTGGGCCTCAGCTAGTTGGATGATGGTTACCCACATTGGTGAGGGTGATCTTCTTTACCCAGTCAAATTTGAATTACCAATTCAAATGCTAATCTCTGCTAAAAAAACAAACAACAACAACAACAAAAATCCTTACAGACCATCCAGAAAGAGTGTTTTACAAGCTATCTGGGCATCCTTTAACTCAGTAAACTTGATACATGAACTTCACTGTCACAAATTCTGTAAGATAAACTAAAATGAAGGCAGAGAGTTCAGGTAAAATGTTCACAGTTACACAGCTAATAAGTGACAGGGTCAGGATTTGAATAGTCTAATTCCTAAGCCCATGTTCTTAACTACCATTCTACAATGGAAATGAGTTTAATTTATAAGATTCATTTTCTGTCCTTAGGAAGCTTCTAGTCTGATGATAAAGGCAAGTAATAGGTATTAAATGGATCACTTTAATATAATATGAGTTTTAATATATAGGCATGAACAGGATGTTTCAGCTTTCCTTTCCCCTTCCTTTACCATGTATGAATAATGATTAAAAAAAAAAAAAAAGCCATCCTGGTATATGGCGGTGACTTCCTACTTAGAAATAAAGTGGTTACTTGTGGGTTGTGCTATATTCGTCAGCATATTTTTGAGACTTGATGGAGAATCTACCAAGGATGCCTTAGCCAACAGTTTTCAACCAGAATGAAGGTGGTAAGACTTTTGCCTCCCTGGGAGTATTTGGCATTGTCTTGAGACATTTTTGAAGATCACACCTGGAATGATGTTACTGGCATCTAGAGAGCTGAGGCCAGGGAGGCTACTACACATCTTACAATACACAAAGACATTTCTGCAAAAGGAATTCCTGGCCCAAAATGTCAATAGTGCCAAGGCTGAAAAACACTGACCTAGGCTATCTATTATCACCACTTTTATTAATTCACATGAAAACAAGCAATGGAATGAGAACAAGTCTAGAATACGTGTCCAATAATTTTGAAATCCTAAAGAGAATGTATGCTCCTGAAGAGGCTGTATGGTCTAAGAGGTGAGAGATTCTGTCTACATTGCTGGTGTTGGAGCCTGGCACATGACCTGGTATGTAGTCATTGTTCAAATATTGTCATTTGGGGTGACTAACTGATTATGTCACAGAGATTATAGAGTATGGACCAATCAGAAGCACTGTGGAAATTAATGCCTAAGTGTGTCTCTGAATGCAACAGGCATAGGTTAAACGCTCCATAACTAACTGTTCAATGGATAGTTGGAAGGATTAATGACTAGGAACTTGAAAGACCTGGGGCCATAGGTATTTTTAATCTTTATTCAAAAGAATGTTTTTGTAAATGATAGACATGTGGAAAGTAACAGCCTATGGGAAAACCCAAATGAGCTTTTTGGCCAACCCAAAAAATAGGTGTAGATACAATGCTGAGCAATGTGAGGTTTTGTGTAACAGTATATGAGGTAAGAGTGATAGAGAGTTATTTCCACTTTCCTCTACTATTAGCTTCTTCCTACTGCTATTTCTCAGTGCAGGAGACATAAGAGCCATGGGTTCTATCTTATGGGTTGGGAAGATCTCCTAAATAAGGGCATGTCAACTCCAATATTCTTGCCTGGAGAACCCCATGGACAGAAGGGCCTGGTGGGCTCCAGTCCACAGGGTTGCAAAGAATCAGACATGACTGAAGTGACTCAGCACTCACTGCTCTTTCTCAGTCTATACATTTATACAGAGATTTCTTTCATTTACAAGAGTCAGTAGACCTCCCTTCATCTTTATCTTCTGGCTATCATCCTTTTCTTCTTGTCTTCATGAAACCAGGTCTTTAAGAACTGAGGCTTATACAATTTGGGGTGCTCTCATGAGAAAAAGAATAGAACTGTAAATGCAAATAGGAACAAAAATAAGTGTAGTTAGAATGAGAAAATAAGTCCCAATGTGTCACAAGTTTTTAAAAAGCTGACAAATACAAAGATCACAAAAGCCAGAAAAATAGCACAATCTTTTTATTAATAAAATGCTCACTCTTCTATAACACTTTGTTACTGAATAACTCTTGTTCCCCTTCATTTCAAACCTTGTGTCTCCTTTACTTCTTGCATAGTGCTGTGTGTGCTCAGTTGCTCAGCCGTGTCTGACTCTTTGCAGCCCCATGGACCCGCCAGGCTCCTCTGTCAATGGAAGTTTCCAGACAAGAATATTGGAATGGTTTGCCATTTCCTATTCCAGGGGATCTTCCCATCCCAGGGATCGAACTCGTGTCTCGTGTCTGCTGCGTTAGCAGGCATATTCTAGCTGCCACTAATGCCAACTGGGAAGCCACTGCTAGAGAACTAAATTGAGACAGCACAGCACAGAGGGGAAATGTAGCTTATAATTTTATTCGAAAATGTCCTGGTATGAGAGTAAGGAAGGGAGGCAGGGCCAGCTCAGTGTCCCTTTTCTTTATCATCTAGGGTAGAATTAGATGGATTATAAGCACGTTGCTATTCCCATGCCCACTTCTCAAGCTCTAAAGTGAAAAAGTGAAACTGAAGTCGCTCAGTCGTGTCCGACTCTTTGCAACCCCATGGACTGTAGCCTACCAGGCTCCTCCGTCTGTGGGATTTTCCAGGCAAGAGTACTGGAGTGGGGTGCCATTTCCTTCTCCAGGAGATCTTCCCAACCCAGGGATCAAACTCAGGTCTCCCACATTGCAGGCAGATGCTTTACCATCTGAGCCACCAGGGAAGACTCTCAAGCTCTAACTTTCACTGAATTCCTGATCAGGGGTCAGGTCATCTGCTAAAGATCATACTCTCTCCTCCCAAGCAAAAATCTCTCCCTTCTTCCTTGTTCCACCAGCCCAGGCTTTGGGCTACTGGGCAGCTCTGCTTTCTCTAAAATAGGTCTCACTCATTCTGACTTTCATTGGCAGGCTATTCAAAATATGCAATCCCCGGCGACGATGTGAGTCTACAAATCTCCAATCTGCCTAATAATCACAAATCACTCACCTGGTTTTATACTACTGACCAGAAGATTGTAGAGTGGGAATTTGGTCAGCCTACTATGTACTTCAATACTAAATTTAAGGACAGGGCCACGCTTGATTCTCAAAGTGGCACACTGCACATCCGCAAGGTCCAGAAGGAAGACAGCAGTACTTACCTCCTGAGGCTACTGAAGGACAATGGAGAAGAGGAGGAATACAAGATCTCTCTGATGGTGCTTGGTGAGTTAGGGTAACCAAAGGGCTAGTCCCCACTCTGGGGCCCCAGAAAGCTTCACCAGTGGGGAAGCTTCCTGGTGACTCTGGGGACTCTCCATGGGAGGGGGAGAGAAAAACCTCAGGACAGGCTTAATCTATTTCTCCCGGAGCCAGTTTCACTTGGAAGTGAGTCTGGGCCAGCAGATCCCAAAGTAGATAACTTTGGGACATTTAAAACCTCTTCTGACATTAGAGAGTCTAAGATTTGAAGAGGAAGGAGACAACAAAGATGGTTTCCTCTCTATTCTCTTCATGTTCTCTTGTGGTCAATCCAAATAAGTTCTGAGTTCTTCTTCTTTTTTAATTGATTTTTTGGTTGTACTGGGTCTTCCTTGCTCCATGCTGACTTTCTTGAGTTGTGGCAAGTGGGGGTTACTCTTTGTTGCGGTGCATGGGCTTCTCATTGTGATGGAGTCTCTGGTTGTGGAGCATGGGTTCTAGGCATGTGGGCTTTAGTAGCTGCAGCTTGCTGGCCCTAGGATGTGTGGGCTTCACTAGTTGTAATGCATGGGCTTAGTTGCTCTGCAGTATGTGGGATCTTTCCAGACCAAGGAGGGAACCGTGTCCCCTGCATTGGCAGGCAGATTCTTAACCGCTGGACCACACTTACTGGCTGTGTGACCTTGGAGAAAGATCTTGACATCTCTGTCCCATTAGGTAAGATTCTGTTGATGGCAAGTAATGGACACCAACTTGATATACCTTTAGCAAAAAAAGGAGAATTTTTTTTTTAAGCCATGACTTCTTAAAGCAATGAAAGAAGTTTAGAAGAGTTGAAAAGGACTGAAGAGGAGGAAGAATGAGACCCTGGCTCAGTCCAGAGCCTCTAGCCACTGGAATCTTTAGTGTGAAAGCGGATCCCTGCCAGTACAGACTCTCTCTCTCAAAGTCTAGGCTTTCATATCTCTTATTTTAAATTCTCAAGAAAGAGAAATTGACTAGCTCATCTTGGTTCAGGTATGTGATTTAAATTCTTATGGTCCAAAGATTCAGCTTATAAGGCAGAAACTTGGTTCTTGGGGAGATTGTCAATTATTAGAGAAGGAGGGCTGGGCAGACATCCAAGGGAGATGTGCCCCTCAGAGCCTTGAGTTCCTCATCATATTGTGAGGATAATTATATCTTTTTAGGATGTTATGAGAATCAAAGTAGTTAAAATGCTGGAACTTCCCTTGTGGTCCAGTGGTTAAGAATCTATGCTTCCACTGCAAGGGGGCATGTTGAGATCAATTCCTGGTTGGGAAACAAAGACACCACACACTGCATGGTGTAGTCAAAAATAATAAAATTATAACCAAAAAAAAGTGCCAGAAGGTTTTGTGTCTGGTGAGAAGCCTTAAAAATGCTAAAATCCTGCAAACAATGAAGAAATTGTATATATTCATGTCCCGCTAACATGGGTCATGATGGCCCCTGGTCTAAGAGGCTAGAATCACCTTCTTATTCACTTCCTGCATACCATATGTCCTAAAATTGCAAGATGTATTAGCAACATGAAATATTCAAAGGTTCCTTCAGAGATTAAAAAAAAAGATCTGAAATATACATCATTTACCAGATTTTGTGGCAAATATTCCCATCACAGCCAACTGTAAACTGCTATCAGTTTCATTTTACAACCAACTTGCAAAATTTCTGAATATCCTACAAGCCATAAGCCTACGTGGCTTTAGTACACTTGCCTCTGGATAAGGCTGAGGATGTGATAAGTGGAAGGATCATCCTTCTGTCCAGCTCAGGAATTTCTAAAGCTCAAAGGGGGCAATCTTGGAACCAGACTGCTCCATCTGGCTCTGGAGTGCTGAGCTGCCTACTGTGGGAAATGCAGAGGTTTCTAAGACTTGAGGCCAAACCACAGGAAATGAATAAGCATATGAAGATTGCTCATGTAAAGGATTCAAGAGGAGTCCAGCAATGTGATAAGGTTTCATGGAGGAAATGGATCTAGAGTTCAGGAGGTCAGATTGGTAGAGCTTCTATCGCCCCTCACAGACATACAACCCAGAAGTCAGCTCTGATTGGATCAATTCTCTGCGACATTTTAATCCTATGACTTCTGAGCTGCATTGATTCTGCAGGATTTACCCTTGACCAAAAGGAAAAGACCTCAGAGGATTTCAGGTAAAGCAGTCCTAGTCAAGGAAGGAGCAGATGATGGAATTACATCTCAACCCATCTGCCTGCAGGATGAAAGCAGTGATGATGCTGTGACCTTCAACATGCTTACATCACACCCAGCAAAAGCACTTACTCATAGATGATGGTAGGGTATCTTACTAACATTGTGCTATGACGTAGGGTCACTTACATGTGAGAAGGAGTTCAGAGGGTTAGTTGTCTTGCCTCTCAGAGCCAAGTCCAGGACCCAAGCTTGTCTCACTATAAAGTGAGTATTTTGTCTTTTCTATTGCATAACTGCTTCATCTCTACATACATTCATTCCTACATCCATTCACCTTTCCCTTTCATCAGGATACCTGCTCTGTGGCAGGCACTGAGATACCAAAGTTAACAGATGCAATTCATCACTACCAGCTTGCACTGGGAGAGCCATGAGGTTCTCCGTAGTTCTGCCAGAGTTCAGGAAAGGTGTAGAGTGATATCTCTTACAGGACTCTCATTGTATCGGAGCCCAAGAACTCTTGAAGGACTGACTGATTGGCTAAGGTGCCAAGTGTGAGTCATTGCTAGAGAAGGGGCCTTGAGTAGCTCAGACAGTTGGGATATCAAGTACAACTCTAGCTGATCTCTGTGCTAAAACTCTGCTGTTCTTTCTCGCCCATAGACGGGCATAACTCCATTTTGTTTCTGGGTAACTGGCTCCCCCTTCTGGATTCAGTTTAGCTTCATGCCAAGAAGTAGCTCTTTCCCTCTGAAGCCTACAGAGGTCAAAGTTGCTCACTAGCTCCCTCTACAGGGCTCTCTTCTCCATGGCTGCTCCTCAGGACTTCCCTTTGCACTTTGTTGGCTAAACCCTCCCAGCATAAAAGCTTCATAAATGCATAAACCCATTGTCTCATCTTGCAACATCTTCATCTTCAGACCCTGTACCGGAGCCTGTCATAACAGTTAATAAGATGCAGAAAATGAACAACTGCTACCTGACGCTATCCTGTGTGGTCCGGAACCAATCTGTAACCTACACTTGGTATTGGGAATCAGGGTCCTTTCCAAAACAGCAAAAGAGCAGTGTGCTTCAAGAGGTCCACACGCCACAAAACTACTCAAAGTCTTATACCTGCCAAGTCAGCAATCCTGTAAGCAGCCGAAACAGCACAATCAGCTTCACCTCACCCTGTGTACAAGGTAAGAGACTCTGCCAAGGTTGCTGAGGTGGGCACAGGGTAACCAGTTTTCTCTTGAATGAAGAAAAGTGTGGGGATCTTTTCCAGATGCCTGTTATAGAGTTTGATAGAGAATCCCAAAGGCACTAGTGAGATGTGGTAGACTTGGATTCTCCTTGTGTGTCTGACATGGTCTCTCAGCAAGCTTCCCTCACCTTTGTGGAGCTCAGTGTCCTCACCAGCAAAGGGCTCTCATGCCCCCTTTTCCTGCCCTGCTTTAATAAATGCATGGTCCTGGAATCTGAGGGCAGGGTCTTTGCAGGATAAACTGAGATTTCAAGATGAGTAGAGAGGAAAAAGGCAAGTAGAGGAATAGTACAGATACTGTTGTACAGCAACATAAAGGTGTTTCTGGTAGATAGCAAAGGAAAGAAGGTGGGAATGAGTGGTGAGCAACAGAGCCTGGCCCTAGGACTGAGATTTTCTGCTCTTCCCAGGTGTATGCCCCTTGATAAAGTTGGAAAGGCAAACTCTGGGTTTCATGTTTCAGATTTCTCTATTTCCTGGGAGGCCCCACTCAATAGAGCATTACTCCTGGCTCTCTCTCAAGCCTATACAGGTCCAATTGTGGGGTAGCTACGATTATAGATTTTGGAATCAGTCACACCTGGGATTAATCCTGTGACTATTACTTATTAGCTAAACAAGTGACTTAGCTTCTCCAAGTCATATCCTTAAATAAGACAAAATAATAGTTCTTATCTCATACTGTTCTGTGAATTAAATTAGACAATACAGGTAACTACTTAGCACAGTATCTAAGATGCTTTCAATGAGTGGTGGTTAAATTAGACCCACCAAGTCCTTTTAATTCTAGAGACACTAGGGATTTGGGAGGCCACTTGATAAATCTGAATCACTCTCTTCAGCATTCTAGGCCCTGTACTCTCCACACCCCTGAAATCACATCCTCAAGCCCTGGTGTATAAATCTCTCCAGAATAACTCGTACCTGTGGTGCCAACATTTACCTGAGACCTTTTTCATGCCCAGTCACCAGGGATCGTGGCTCCTGGGGACATGGCTCTTCCATGATCTTCCTGGACCCAGTCTACCCTGCCCACCTATGCTGATTTCTTTGCCTCTGCTCCCATATGTGAACTATAGAAACTATAAGTTCTGTGTTCTTCCCAACCAACTGGTCATGTCTTCTAGTCTTTCATGATAACGCCCTGCTTTTCCACCACCGAAGATCCAGTATAAGACTTCGGTGTCTGAGCATGAGACCACCAGTTGGCGGGTGGTTCTAAAATCACCTTTATATCACAATACCATATCCTGAGATCCAGAAAAAGGAAGAGACACAGTCCTTGTTCTTTATAGAATGAAAGTGACTGCCCATTCACAGGATGAAAGCAATAATACATTTCTTTTTTGAGGTCTAAGCCCATCTTGTTACTTTTCAGCTACCTAATTATCCTAGAAAGCATCCTTAATTCCCCTTCCGTAATTTATCACTCTCCTCTCGTCCTCTCCCTTGCCCTACACTTCTCTATCTCCTAGTTTCCCTTTCTTTTTTTCCTTCCCCACCAAGTTGGTACTGATGGTTGGTAGTGTGGATCAACAGGCAATCCTTTCTCCCCTAAACTTAGCATACAGTTTCATATGAACTACTGTACTTCAAGGTCTGCCCTACTTAACTGCTGTCCAGTGTAGGAGAATGATTCTTTGCTAGGCCCACAGACATGCCAAGATAATCTTCATGTACAGGACTCAGCTAAGCCAGTAATATTTAAAGGATTTCTGTGTTCTTTCTACTTTACATCTGGGAGATTGAGCTCTTGCTCATCTGGGAAAAAGGATGTGCAGGGCACAGTGTTTGGATTCAGAAAGGAGACACATTCCCTTGCTATAGAAGCTCCCATGCCAATGTCCAGCATGCCTTCCCCTTCTCAACAAATTAATCAGGACACATAAATGTTTTGCATTTTCTTACTCTTTCAGCCCCCTCCTCTGGAGCAGCTTGGACAGCAACTTGGCTAGTGATCATGGTAACCACTCTTCTCAATCTCCTCTGGACCTGAGAAGAGCTAACTATAGTGAAACTTCAAGAATGCAAGATCTTACCCTCATTGGCAATCAGCTCTTAACCAGGACAGAAGCTCTGGCTATATGGAATAAGGGAATGGACTGAGATGTCTAAAAGAACATTCAAATGAAGTTCTTATAATCACAGTAATATTTTATTTTATATTTTCTAATTGTTTTTCTAGCATACATATACATATGTGCTCTCCCTCCAAAAGTGGACAGAATGTATTCTGCAATGTTTTGTCTCAATAAACAATGCTATAATAATTGTCAAAATTGATTGTTGAATCCTAGGATCCAAAAAACCCATCAAATCGACTAAGCGCTCTCACCATAGTCTTTCATTACAGAATGGCAAGAGCTCCCAGGCCCACCACCGACATAACAATGGGAATTTTGGCTCTTTGTTTGTCTCCTCTGTGGTTCTTCATGGGCCTGGAGCTGATTGATAGGGTCACTAAAAGATAATTTTCCCTTTCAACAAACTGTCCCACCACAGATCACTTCCTCTTTACATCACACCAACCTTACCTCTTCCTCCCCTTATCACTTCTGTGGCAGAGACAATACTGTGTGTTCATCAAACCCTTTCATTTTCTTCCTAGACTTTGATGGTTCATTTTACACATAAATTTGACTGGGCCACAGAGGCACCCGGTCACTGGTCAAACCTTATTCTGGGTGCCCCTGAGGGTGTTTCTGGGTGAGATTAACATTTGCATTAATAGGCTTAGTAAAGCAGATTATCCTTTCCAGTTTGGGGAGGTGGGGGCGAGTCTCACCCTATCAGTTGAAGTCCTGAAAAACACAAAAAGGCAGGGGACACTTTCAAGTTATGTTGGAATAAAACAGGGAGACCACCTTCCCCCCGACAAATACATCAAAAACTCATGTGCATGTGAAACAGCCCCTACAGAATATCTTCTGGATGCTGGCAGAGGATCCCAGACTTCCAAAAAGGCAAACCAGTCCCCTCAGAATGAGGTAGGGGAAAAGTTAAAGACAAAAAGGGAAACAAAGGATATCAGGTTGGGGACCTGCACCCCTGGGAGTGAGTAGTGAAGGAGAAAAGTCCGTACACTGGGAAACCCCCTCACAGGCAGGTTCAACTTTGGAACCTCAGAGGGCAGCAAAACAGCACATACTTAGAAGGCAAAATGGAGAGAATTCATCACAGAGATCATGCGGAGCAGCACTTCCCAGCTGAGAATAGGCTCACATGCTCATGCCCGCTGTGGAGAGTGGGGGCTGGGTTGCAGAGGCTTAGGTTTTGAGGGCTGGACCTCAGGGAGAGAACCAGGGTTGACTGCCGTGAAGATACTCTGATGGCACTGATGAAACACAGATGTCAGCTGAGACTCAGATCTTGCCTTGCTCTAGCTTGTGTTGACCTCAGCTGTTACATGATCATTGTTTACAAAATGTGGAACAAGAAAGCCTGACCATGCCATCTTGGTTCATTTGCTCTTTCTCTATAGAGGGCATTGGAGTGTTCTTGCCTGGAGAATACCATGGACGGAGGAGCCTGGCAGACTACGGTACATAGGGTTGCAGAGAGTCAGACACAACTGAAGCAACTTAGGATGCATGCACACACATAGAATTTAGAGCAAATACAAGCTACAGCAAGGCAAGATCTAGTCTGTACTAACCCCACACTGCCCACAACAGGTCCACAGATGTTCCTAGAAATACTGGAGGGCTTTCTCAGTAGGCAAATTGACTGGAGCAGGAAAACAGAGGAATCACATGGACATTCTTATCACTACCATTCTATATATTCTCCCTCCCCCCCTTTTACATTGTTCTAATAATGTTCTTTATTATTTCTTTAATTTTTATTTTTTATAACTTACTTTTTCTTTTTTAAAAAACACCTTATTTTTAAGTAAATTAATTTTATTTTTTCCTATTTCTACTCCTTAGTACTGCTTAGTTACACTGCAATTTTTTCCATGTTTTTTATTTTGTATTTTTGAGAGTCTAATTTTTAGTGTTCATTTTCACTTAGGGGCTTGATTATTGGCTGGATTGCTCTCTTCTTTTTTGACTTCCTTTATTTTCTCCTTCTTTTCTCTTCTCTTTGTAAGTGTGTGTTTCTTTGGGTGTTCTTGGCTGTTGACTGTTGTTTCATCATTAGTCTTGGGATTTTGTTTTCTGTGTTGTGTGGTCTTAGTGCTACACAAGATTTCTGTGAAATCTTGGTGCTACAGTAAGGGGATGGGCTTGAACCCCAGAGGTTGGATACCCAAGTGTAGGACTTTGGACCACCAGAGAACTCCCGACACCACGGAATATTAATAGGTGAGAGCCCTCTCAAAAGTCTCTGTATCAAATCTAAGACCAAGCCCCACTCAAAAGCCTGCAAGCTCTAGTTCCAGATGCCTCATGCCAATTCTTTAGCAAAGTAGGAACACAAACATTTGCAGAAAGGCTGCCCCAAAACATACCAAGCTCATAGATACCCCCAAACACACTACTGGACACAGCACTACCTTTCAGAGAGACAAGATCCAGCTCCATCCACCAGAACACAGACATAAGTCCCCCTATCAGGGAAACTTCATTAGGCACCAGGAATCACAGCTACCCCCAAGGGGCAGGGGGAAGACACCACAATTAAAAGGAACTACAACTTCCAACCTGTAGCCAGGAGACCTCCAAACACAGTAAAGTAAGCAAAATGAAATGACATAGAAGCATGTGAAAGGTTGTTGTTGAATTACAATGCCAGGATTCTTGGCCCCCGGAGGAGAATTTAATCCGGGGCCAGAGACGAGGCTTGATCGCTCAGAGCTTTTGTGTAATAAAGTTTTATTAAAGTATAAAGGAGATAGAGAAAGCTTCTGACATAGGCATCAGAAGGGGGCAGAAAGAGTACCCCCTGCTAGTCTTTAGCTGGATGATATATAGTCACCAGCAGTCTGTTAATGAAAGAAAGAAATGTCTCAAAACTTAGAATGGCACCAGGCCCTTTACCCATAGGATGTATTTTGGGATAACCTTGGCTCCAAATGGTTTATCTTGGGTCATAAAAGGATTAACTTTAATCTTGAAGAAGGACAGAGCACCATACAAATAGTGTCATTTACATAGATTAGAGGAATGATATCAGAGTATAACATACTGGTTTATCAAGTAGGTTCTGAGCCCAAAAGACAGAACTGACTTGAAGACAGTTCAGTTCAGTTCAGTTCAGTCGCTCAGTCGTGTCTGACTCTTTGCGACCCCATGAATCACAGCACGCCAGGCCTCCCTGTTCATTACGATCTCTTGGAGTTCACTCAGACTCACGTCTATCGAGTCCGTGATGCCATTCAGCCATCTCCTCCTCAGTCGTCCCCTTCTCCTCCTGTCTCCAATCCCTCCCAGCATCAGAGTCTTTTCCAATGAGTCACCTTTTCGCATGAGATGGGCAAAGTACTGGGGTTTCAGCTTTAGCATCATTCCTTCCAAAGAAATCCCAGGGTTGATCTCCTTCAGAATGAACTGGTTGGATCTCCTTGCAGTCCAAGGGACTCTCAAGAGTCTTCTCCAACACCACAGTTCAAAAGCATCAATTCTTTGGTGCTCAGCTTTCTTCACAGTCCAACTCTCACATCCATTTGTGACCACAGGAAAAACCATAGCCTTGACTAGATGGACCTTAGTTGGCAAAGTAATGTTTCTGCTTTTGAATATAATATCTAAGTTGATGACAGAGTTTGGGGTAAATGCATAGTACATTAGCATAGCTTAAGATAAACATTTCCATAAGAAAAAGGCAATGGTTAACTTCAAGTGAAACCAGGTGTCATTATGGCAACACAGAATTTTAAGAGAAACCTCTTTTTAAATTTGTATAGAGAAGGAAAAGATATCCCCTAGTTTGTTTTCTCCTACCGCTTAAGAGAGATAAAAATGTCTGGCACTTGCAGGCTATTTCCTCCATTTGGAGACCCCTGGCCTTCCTGTCTGTTACCCTCTCACATGCAGCAGCTGAAGAGACATGGTGAAAAACGAAAAGACCAAATAAATGAAGAAATAAGCAGTCTACATGAAAATAAATTCAGAATAATGATAGTAAAGATGACCTAAAATCGTGGAAATAAAATAGAGGCACATATAAACAGGTTGGAGGCACAGATTGAGAAGATACAAGAAATGTTTACCAAGGAACCAGAAGATTTAAAGAACAATCAGCAATGAACACAATAACTGAGATGGAAAGCATTAGAGGGAACCAATAGCAGAATGAGAGAAGCAGCAGAACAGAGAAGTGTGCTGGAAGATAGAATAGCAAAAACAGCTGAAACAGAGCAGCAAGAAGAAAGCAGGATAAAAAGAAATGAGGACAGTCTCAGAGGCCTCTGGGACAACATTAAGTGGCCCAACATTTGAGTCATAGGGGTCCCAGAAAAAGAAGACAAAAAGAAAAGTTATAAGAAAATATTTGAGAAGATTATAGTCAAAAGCTTCCCTAAAATGGGAAAGGAAACAGCCACCCAAGTCCAGGAAGACCAGAGAATACCACACAGGATAAACCCAAGGAGAAATATGCCAAGACACATATTAATCAAACAAACAAAAATTAAACACAAAGAGCAAATATTAAAAGCAGCAAGTGAAAACAACAAATAACATACAAGGGGATCCCCATAAGGCCAATAGCTGATTTTTCAACAGAAACTCTGTAGTCCAGAAGAGAGTAGCAGGGTATACTTAAAGTGATGAAAGGAAAAAAAAAAAAAAAAAAAACCCTATAAGCTATGGTTTTTCCAGTAGTCATGTATGGATGTGAGTGTTGGATCGTAAAGAAAGCTGAGCACTGAAGAGTTGATGCTTTTGAACTGCGGTGCTGGAAAAGACTCTTGAGAGTCCCTTGGGCTGAAAGGAGATCTAACCAGTCCATCCTAAAGGAGACCAGTCCTGCATATTCATTAGAAGGACTGATGCTGCGGCTGAAACTCCAATACTTTGGCCATCTCATGCAAAGGGTTGACTCACTGGAAAAGACTCTGATGCTGGGAGGGACTGGGGGCAGGAGGAGAAGGGGACGACCGAGGATGAGATGGCTGGATGGCATCACGGACTCGATGGACGTGAGTTTGAGGAAACTTCGGGAGTTAGTGAAGGACAGGGAAACCTGGTGTGCTTCAGTCCTTGGAGTCTTAGTCGGACACAACTGACTGAACTTAACTGAACTGAACTATATATACTGTCAATAAGAGACCCACCTCAGACCTAGGGACACATAAAAACTGACAGTGAGGGGTTGGAAAAAGATATCCATGCTAATGGAAATCAAAAGAAAATGGGAGGATTACTCACATCAGATAAAATAGACTTTAAAATAAAGACCAATACAACAGACAACAGAGAACACTACAAAATGATCAAGGGATCAATCCAAGAAGATATAACAATTATAAATATATATGCACCCAACATACAAGCACCTCAATATATAAGGCAAATGTTAACAACTATTAAAATAGAAATTGATAGTAACACAATAATAGTAAGGGACTTTAACACCCCACTCACACCAGTGGACAGATCAGCCAGACAGAAAATAAGCACAAGCTTTAAATGATACATTGAACCAGTTAGACCTGGTAGATATCTATAGGGCACTTAACCCCAAAATGATAGATTTCCTTTCTTTCTCAAGTGCATTTGGAACATTCTCCAGGGTTTATCACATCTTGGTAAATTTTTTAAAAATTGAAATTGTTTCAAGCATCATTTCTGACCACAGTGGTGTTTATAAGATTAGATACTAACTACAGGAAGAAAAAAAAAAAAAAACCTGTAAAAAAAACACAAACACATGAAGCCTAAACCATACAATTCTGAATAACCAACAGATCACTGAAGAAATCAAAAAGGAAATGAAAATATGCCTAGAAACAAATGACAATGAAAACATGACAACTTAAAACCTGTGGGATGATTAAAAGCAATGCTAAGAGGGAAGTTAACAACATTACAAGCCTACCTCAAGAAACAAGAGAAACAACAACTAAAGAACCTAACTTCACACCTAAAGCAACTAGTAAAAGAAGACTGAAAAACTCCTAAGTCAGTGAAGGTGAAGGTGGAGTCGCTCAGTCATGTCCGACTCTTTGCGACCCCATGGACTGTAGCTTACCAGGCTCCTCCGTCCAGGGGATTCTCCAGGCAAGAATACTGGAGTGGATTGCCATTTCCTTCTCCAGGGGATCTTCCCGACCCAGGGATCGAACCCAGGTCTCCCGCATTGGAGGGAGACACTTTAACCTCTGAGCCACCAGGGAAGCCCAGTAGAAGAAGTAAATCATAAAGATCAGAGCTTAAATAAGTGAAAAAGAAGCGAAGGAGACAATAACACAGATAAATAAAACTAAAAGATGGATGGTTCTTTGAAAGATGAACAAAATTGACAAACCATTAGCCAGACTCATCAAGAAAAAAAGGGTAAGATTCAAATCAATCAGACTAGAAATGAAAAAGGAGAAGTTACAATGAACAACCCAGAAATTCAAAAGATAAAAGATCATAAGACTCTTATGAGCAATTATATACTAATAAAATAGACAAACTGGCAGAAATGGACAGATTCTTAGAAAAGTGTAACCTTCAAAAACTGAACCAGGAAGAAATAGAAAATATCAACAGACCAATCACAAACATGGAAATTGAAACTATAATAAAAGTCTTTCAAAAAACAAAAGCCCAGGGCCAGATGGCTTCAGGCAAATTCTACCAAAAGACCTAACAGGTTTCATGCTCAAACTCTTCAGAAAAATTGCAGAGGAAGGAAAACTCCCAAATCCATTCTATGAGGCCACCATCACACTGATACCAAAACCAAAGATGCCACAAGAATAGAAAATTACAGAAGAATATCACTGATGAACATAGATGCAAAAATCCCCCCCCCCAAAAGTTTAGAAATCAGAATCCAACACAACATAAAAAGAGTTACATATCATAATCAAGTCAGCTTTATCCCAGGGATGCAAAGATTCTTCAATATATGGAAATCAATCAATGTGATATATCATATTAACAAATTGAAAGATAAAAACCATATGATAATCTCAATAGACGCAGAGAAAGCTTTTGACAAACTTCAACAATCATTTAAGATAAACATTCTCCAGAAGCAGGCACAGAAGGAGCATACCTCAAAAGAATAAAGACCATATGTGACAAACCTACAGCAAACACTATTCTCAATGGTGAAAAACCTAAAGCATTTCATTTAAAATCTGGAACAAGACAAGGTACCCACTATGACTACTATTATTCAACAGTTTTAGAAATCCTAGCCACAGCAATCATAAAAGGAAAAGAAATAAAAGAAATTGAGACTGGAAAAGAATTAAAACTCTCCCTGTTTGCAGATGATGTGATACTATATATATAAAACCCTAAAGAGGCCACCAGAAAATTACTAGAGCTAATCAATGAATACAGTAAATTTGCAGGGTATAAAATTAATACACAGAAATCTCTTCCATTCCTATACACTAACAATGAAAAATTAAAAAGAAAAATTAAAGAAACAATCCCATTCACCATTGCAACAAAGATAATAACATACTTAGGAATAAATCTGTCTAAAGATGCAAAAGACCTGTATGCAGAAAACTATAAGACACTGATGAAAGAAGTCAAAGATGACACAA
The DNA here is from genome assembly GCA_006410735.1 of Raphicerus campestris. Lineage (NCBI taxonomy): Eukaryota > Metazoa > Chordata > Mammalia > Artiodactyla > Bovidae > Raphicerus > Raphicerus campestris. Next base: position 161,270 of record SJYW01029142.1, on the reverse strand, counting down.
ACAGATAGAGAGGTATACCATGTTCTTGGATTGGAAGAATCAATATTGTGAAAGTGAAAATACTAGCCAAAGCAATCTATAGATTCAAGACAATCCTTATCAAACTACCAATGGTATATTTTTCATAGAACTAAAACAATTAATTTCACAACTTGTATGGAAACACAAAAGATGCCAAAGCAATCTTGAGAAAGAAGAGTGGATCTAGAGGAATCAACCCTCCTGATTTTAGACAATGCTACAAAGCTACAGTCATCAAGACAATATGGTACTGTCACAAAAACAGAAATATAGATCAATGGAAAAAGATAGAAAATCTGGAGATAGATCCATGCACCTATGAGCACCTTACTTTGACATATGAGGCAAAAATATATGAATAAAATGGAGAAAAGACAGTCTCTTCAATAAGTGGTGTTGGGAAAACTGGTCAGCTACATGTAAAAGAATAAAATTAGAACAATTCCTAACACCATACACAAAAGTGAACTCAAAATGGATTAAATATGTAAAAAACCAGAAACTATCAAACTCTTAGAGGAAAACATAAGCAGAACACTATTTGATACAAATTACAGCAAGATCCTCTATGACCCACCTCCTCAGTCAGTTCAGTTACTCAGTCATGTCCAGCTCTTTGTGACCCCATGAATTGCAGCACGCCAGCCCTNCAGTAAATTTGCAGGGTATAAAATTAATACACAGAAATCTCTTCCATTCCTATACACTAACAATGAAAAATTAAAAAGAAAAATTAAAGAAACAATCCCATTCACCATTGCAACAAAGATAATAACATACTTAGGAATAAATCTGTCTAAAGATGCAAAAGACCTGTATGCAGAAAACTATAAGACACTGATGAAAGAAGTCAAAGATGACACAAACAGATAGAGAGGTATACCATGTTCTTGGATTGGAAGAATCAATATTGTGAAAGTGAAAATACTAGCCAAAGCAATCTATAGATTCAAGACAATCCTTATCAAACTACCAATGGTATATTTTTCATAGAACTAAAACAATTAATTTCACAACTTGTATGGAAACACAAAAGATGCCAAAGCAATCTTGAGAAAGAAGAGTGGATCTAGAGGAATCAACCCTCCTGATTTTAGACAATGCTACAAAGCTACAGTCATCAAGACAATATGGTACTGTCACAAAAACAGAAATATAGATCAATGGAAAAAGATAGAAAATCTGGAGATAGATCCATGCACCTATGAGCACCTTACTTTGACATATGAGGCAAAAATATATGAATAAAATGGAGAAAAGACAGTCTCTTCAATAAGTGGTGTTGGGAAAACTGGTCAGCTACATGTAAAAGAATAAAATTAGAACAATTCCTAACACCATACACAAAAGTGAACTCAAAATGGATTAAATATGTAAAAAACCAGAAACTATCAAACTCTTAGAGGAAAACATAAGCAGAACACTATTTGATACAAATTACAGCAAGATCCTCTATGACCCACCTCCTCAGTCAGTTCAGTTACTCAGTCATGTCCAGCTCTTTGTGACCCCATGAATTGCAGCACGCCAGCCCTCCTGTCCATCACCAACTCCCGGAGTTCACTCAAACTCATGTCCATCAAGTCGGTGATGCCATCCAGCCATCTCATCCTCTATTGTCCCCTTCTCCTCCTGCCCCCAATCCCTCCCAGCACCAGAGTCTTTTCCAATGAGTCAACTCTTCACATGAGGTGGTCAAGTACTAGAGTTTCAGCTTTAGCATCATTCCTTCCAAAGAACACCCAGGGCTGATCTCCTTTAGAATGGACTGGTTGTATCTCCTTGCAGTCCAAGGGACTCTCAAGAGTCTTCTCCAACACCACAATTCAAAAGCATCAATTCTTTGGCACTCAGCTTTCTTCACAGTCCAACTCTCACATCCATACATGACCACTGGAAAAACCACACCTCCTAGAGTAAGGTAAATAGAAACAAAAATAAACAAATGTAACCTAATTAAACTTAAAAACTTTTGCACAGTGAAGAAAACTATAAACAAGGTAAAAAGACAACCCTCAGAATGGGAGAAAATAATAGCAAATGAAACAACAGACAAAGGATTAGTTTCTAAAATATACAAGCAGCTCATTCTGCTCAATGCCAGAAAAACAGACAGCTCAATCAAAAAGTAGGCAGAAGACCTAAACAGACATTTCTCTAAAGAAAACATACAGATGACTGAAAATATGCTCACAATCACACATTATTAGAGAAATTCAAAGCTGGTTTGTTACAAACTCGACATTCAAACTAAGATCATGGAATCTGGTCCCATCACTTTATGGAAAATTGAAGGGAAAAAGGGGGAAACAGTGACAGATTTTATTTTCTTGGGCTCCAAAATCGCTGTGGACTGTGACTGTATCCATGAAATTAAAAGATGCTTGCTCCTTGAAAGGAAAGCTATGATAGACCTAGACAGCATATCAAAAAGCAAAGACATCACCTTGCCAACAAAAGTTTGCATAGTCAAAGCTAAGGTTTTCCAGTAGTCATGTATGGATGTGTGATTTGAACCATAAAGAAGGCTGAGTGCTAAAGAATTAATGCCTTTGAATTGAGGTGCTTGAGAATATTTTTGAGAGCCCCTTCGACAGCAAGGAGATCAAACCAGTCAATTCTAAAGGAAATCAACGCTGAATATTCATTCAAAGCACCGCTGAAATTCCAGGTGACCATATGTAGAGATACAGTCACCTGATATAGAGATCCGATTTCAGATCATTGGAAAAGACTCTGATGCTCGAAAAGAGTGAAGGCAAAAGGAGAAGAGGGCGGCAGAGTATGAGGTGGTTATATAGCATCACCAACTCAATGGGCATGAGTTTTGGCAAACTCTAGGAGATAAGGAAGGACAGAGGAGGCTGGTGTGCTGCAGTCCATGGGGTCACAAAGATTTGGACATGACTTAACAACTGAAAAACAAAAAGAAAATCAAAACTACAATGAGGTATCACCTCACACCAGTCAGAATTGCCATTCTCAAAAATCTACAAACAATAAATGCTGGAGAGGGTGTGGAGAAAATGGAACCTTCTTGCATTGTTGGTGTGAATGCAAATTGATACAGAGAACAGTATGGAGCTTCCTTAGAAAACTAGGAATAAAATTATCATATGACTCAACAGTCCCACTAACTGGGCATATATATGAAGGAAATCATAATTAAAAAAACATGTATCCCAGTGTTCATCGCAGCACTATTTATAACAGCTAGTACATGGAGGCAACCTAGATGTCCATCAACAAATGAACTGATAAAGAAAATATGGTACATATAAAAAAATGGAATATTACTCAGCTGTAAAAAGGAACACATCTGAGTCATTTCTAATGAAGTGGATGCACTTAGAATCTATTATACAAATGAAGTCAGAAAGAGAAAAACAATTACCGTATATTAACACATATATATGGAAAGATGATACTGATTATCCTATTTGCAGGACAGCAAAAGGGACACAGACATAAAGAACATACTTTTGGACACAGTGAGGAAAGGAGAGAGTAGGATTATTTGCGAGAGCATTGAAACATATATATTACCATATGTAAGATGGATAGCCAGTGGAAATTTGCTGTATGATGCAAGGAACCCAAGTCCAGTGCTTTGTGGTGACCTAGAGAGCTGGATCAGAGAAGGCGATGGCACCCCACCCCAGTGCTCTTGCCTGGAAAATCCCATGGATGGAGGAGCCTAGTAGGCTGCAGTCCATGGGATTGCTAAGAGTCAGACAAGATGAGCGACTTCATTTTCACTTGTCACTTTCATGCATTGGAGAAGGAAATGGCAACCCACTCCTGTGTTCTTGCTTGGAGAATTCCAGGGATGGGGGAGCCTGGAGGGCTGCCATCTATGGGATCGCACAGAGTCAGACACGACTGAAGCAACTTAGCAGCAGCAGCAGCAGCAGCAGAGAGCTGGATGGGATGAGAGGTGGGAGGGAGATTCAGGACAAAGGGGTTATATGTATACCTATGGCTGATTCATGTTGATGCATGACAGAAACCAACACAATATTTAAAGTAATTATCCCCCAATTAAAAATTAAACAATTTAAAAAAAAACAGGACCAAAAAAAAAAAGAACAAAAATGCTTATCCTCCCACAAGTTTAGAACTCCTCCTGTCTTCAAGCTAGGATATTTGGTTTTTCCTGACACTATCAGCTCTCCTGGGTCTCTAGCTTGCTAACTAGGTCTTGAGACTTCTAAACCTCCACAACTGCGTGAGCCAATTTCTCATAATTAATCTCTGTACATGTGTGTGCACGTGTATGTATTTGTGTGTGTGTGTGGTATGTTACTGGTTTCATTTCTCTGGAGAACACTGACTAATACATCAATCAATAGAAAAACTTTTTCCAAGCTCCCTTTTCATCTAACTGGGGTCATGTGCCTGTTTTAGCCAATAGAAAGTGGGTGGAATTGATGTAACAAGAAGTGAGGGACTCAGATTTGGAGCCACATAATGCAATGAACCTGGGTCCAAGCAATTGTTTGGAAGCTGGCTGTCTGATCTGCATTGGACATGCATGGTAAGAGAGTTTGGGTTTGTTTGTTACAAGAAGATGGCTTGGGATCCCTAAGACACCCCTCTCTTTACCTAAGACCAGCTTGCACACCCATCCCAAACTCACCTCTGATCAGCTCGCATCCTCCAATCTTACTGTCTAGATCTCCTTTCTGTATGCAGCATCATCCCCTTTCCTTCCATTATTTTGGCAGAGGAGGAAGTTTTGTTGGGAGAAAGACACACACACACACGGGCATGCATGCATGCATACACATATATGAATGGAATAAAAGAGCAATTCTGGGGGAAGGAGTAAAAAGAAAGAGAAGCCATTGTACATTATAAATCAGCATGTTCCCGGGCTATTAAGAAACAGGCACACCTCTCCAGGCGTCATGCTTCTACCGATTCTGGTTACTTAATATTTGGAGCAAATCCCACATGAGATAGCTTAGGTGCCCGGGCAGCAACTCTTCTCTGCCTCTCCCATCTCTGAGGCAGTGTCAGGCACACATATGCGGGGCTCAGTGAAGAATGAAAATTTGGAAATACTTGTTCAAAAAGTAGAAAAAGAGTGCCATTGTTGTTCAGCTGCTAAGTCATATTCGACTCTTTGCAACCCCATGAACTGCAGCATGCCAGACTTCCCTGTCCTTCATTGTCTCCTGGGCTTGCTCAAACTCATGTCCATTGGGTTGGTGATGCCATCCAACCATCAAAAAGCAGAAAAAGAGTGCCACTCAGTTCAGTTCAGTTGCTCAGTCATGTTTGACTCTTTGCGACCATGAACTGCAGCACGCCAGGCCTCCCTGTCCATCACCACGACCTGAAGTCCACCCAAACTCATGTCCATCGAGTCAGTAATGCCATCCAGCCATCTCATCATCTGTCACCCCCTTCTCCTCCTTCCCCCAACCCCTCCCAGCATCAGAGTCTTTTCCAGTGAGTCAACTCTTCGCATGAGATGGCCAAAGTATTGGAGTTTCAGCTTCAGCATCAGTCCTTCCAATGAATATGCAGGACTGGTCTCCTTTAGGATGGACTGGTTAGATCTCCTTGCAGTCCAAGGGACTATCAAGAGTCTTCTCCAACACCACAGTTCAAAAGCATCAATTCTTTGGTGCTCAGCTTTCTTTATAATACAACTCTCACGTCCATACACGACCACTGGAAAAACCATAGCTTTGACTAGACTGACCTTTATTGACAAAGTAATGTCTGCTTTTTAATATACTGTCTAGGTTGGTCATAACTTTCCTTCCAAGGAGTAAGCGTCTTTTAATTTCATGGTTGCAATCACCATCTGCAGTGATTTTGGAGCTCAAAAAAATAAAGTCAAAAAAATAAACTGTTTCCACTGTTTTCCTATCTATTTGCCATGAAGTGATGGGACTGGATGCCAAGATCTTAGTTTTCTGCATGTTGAGCTTTAAGCCATTAAATGTACAAAATAAAGTCTTCCTCAGGCTTTCTGCTTGGGATGGTACTTTTTAACTTGCTATTTAATGTTGTTATAAGTAAAGGAAAATTAAAATTTTAAATTATTACTATGAGTTTTACTGTTTATATTATGCAATGTCTGCTTAGAAAAAATACAAGAACATTTAATTTGTATGTAGAATCACTGAAATTACTCAATTCATGTTTCACAGCTCATGCATGCACACACATTCCACCAGTACTCAATTTGAGTCTCCTTTGTACTCATTTGTGTCTCACTTAACTCCTATGCTCATGGGGTACCATGAATAAGGCCATAAAGAACAGTTATTGACACTTACTGTACAGAACTGCTCAAGAGTGTGCCCCCTTGTTCCAATGAACTTCACTTACAATACAAATTGAAAGATAAAATTATTAGAAATTTCAACTCCAAATATCACAGGATATTACTTACATGTAGGATCTTAAAAAATGATACAAGTGACCTTATTTGCAAAACGGAAACAGACCTTGAAAGCAGACTTGGGGTTGCTTAGCAGGGAAGTATAGGGGAGGGACAAATTAGGAGTTTGGGAATGACTTATACACACTACTATATATAAAATAGATCAATCAACAGGGACATACCATATAGCACATGGAACTCCATTCAGTATTCTGTAACAACCTACGTGGGAAAAGAATCTGAAAAAGAATGGATATATATATACCTATATATATATAGTATAACTGAATCACTTAGCTGTACATCTGAAACTAACACAACACTGTAAATCAACTATACTCCAATATGGGCTTCCCAGGTGGCTAGTGGTAAAGCCAGTGCGGGAGGCATTGGAGTTATGGGTTCAATCTCTGGGTTGGAAAGTTCCCTTGGAGAAGGGACTGGCAACCCACTCCAGTATTCTTGCCTGGAGAATCCCTTGGACAGAGGAGCTTGGCAGGCTATAGTCCATAGAGTCAAAATGAGTCAGACATGACTGAAGCGACTTAGCATGAATGGATATTCTAATATAAAATAAAAATTAAATTTTAAAAAGGGAGGAAAAAAGAATTTCAAGATAATGGCAACAGAATACTAAATGAAGTGCAGAGCCCTTCTGAGCACAGGGCCCTGTTTGATTGTTTAGGTTTCATGCCCATGAAACTCAGTTTGCCTCGAGGATGCCTGATATCCTATCCCAAAGGGATTGCTTCTCTGATAGTTCCAGTACAGGGCTCAAACCAGATTCTCATGTACTCCCCAGACCCTCATATGTTTCAAAACTTAGTGGAATGATGATCAGTGAACTCAAGCACTGCCATCTGGTGGTTCCACTGTAGCAAGTTTAAATTTAAAACGCTTTGGATTAGATCAGTACTTCTCGAACCTTCACTTTAACGGTAATAAATCACCTTGGGATTTATTAAAATGCAAACTCTGGATCAGCAGGCCTAGGGTGGAGATCAAGATTCTAATTTTCCAGTGGTCCCTCCCAGGTGCCTAGTGTCCTCAGGTGCATCACCTATACCACCAGGGACCAGTGCCGGGGTTGAGCCCCGGTGGATCCAGGGTAATTCGAAGCAGGGATGATGTGGTGAGGAAAAACTTATTTATTTAGAAATATAAATGAAATCAAGAAGAAATTGTATAGTAGGAAAATTTAGTGGAGAAAAGATGCTGAATAACTTGGTATGGGGGAAAGCCAATAAAACTTCAGGACAAGAAGTTTGCACCATCTACGTTAGGCCACCAGCGCTCGTTTGAATAGTGGAGGGTGCCCCACCTTGGGCTCCCTCTCTCACGGGACTTAAAAGCCAGGGCAAGTTAGTAGACGTGGCAAGCCTCCCTGCTACAGATGAGAATTCAGCCAGAAAAGGAGAGGGAAGGAGAGGGAAAAAGAGAGAGAGAGAGACACGGGGAAAACCAGATTTCCAAGAAACTAGTTTGAGAGACTAGTCTGAGAAACTGGTCCATCCTTTATTATTCAGAAGGCTTTTTATACTTTTGGATTGTACATAGAGATCAATGGGTAATACAAAATTATGCAGTGTCAGCAGCCCTGACTTTTATCGAGACCAGGCTTTTTCTCTGCATACTTAGTTGTATACACAAGTCTGCGGTGATTTACATCATCTTCTGGCCAGAAGGCCAATTAACATTTTACAGCCTTTTCTGATAAGGGTTTGTCAACCAGAAGACTTACTTGTCTTAAAAATGTTGTTCTTCCCAAAGTCTGGTGCCACTCTCAGAAAGCACTAAATAAAGTTACATTCTTACTTAGCAAGGATACAACAATTTATAACAAGTAAAAGGAGTACAGTGATTTATAACAAAGAGAAAAGTAATTAACTCAAAAGTCTAGTGTTGCTAACATCAAAACTACTATGTTCCTATTTCTGCATCCCGATTACCTTGATTAATATCCTCCCAGGTGCCTAAAAGATAAAGAAATATGGAGGCCTGACAGCAGTTATTGAGTCAACAGTGAAAACCCATCACCAATATAATTTTTAGCTCTTTAGAAAAGGCTCTGTATCTTTTTTTTTAATGATCATCAGTTTTATTGGTACTGCTGAGTGGGAGAGCTTGCAGTGAAACCAGCCCACAGGAGAAACTCCCCCAAGGCCCTGATGCCTCCTTCTCTCCGGCCCCACCTGCTCATGCTGTTTGAAGCTCCCACCTAGACTGGAGGAACAAGAACCATCCAGGGCTAAGGTATCGGCAAGAAGGTCCTGACCACCATGCAACACTGTAACAAAGGTGAAAAATACCCTTGTCTTCTTGGGGTAGAAGGATGTGATTGATCCTCTGGACAGCTCAGGAGGAGCCGGGTGGGGAAGTGCAGAAAAGGGAAAGGACATCCATTCTTCTGGAAGTAAGGCTGCCTAGGCTGACTGTGTGCATGTGAACATCCAGCAGCGTTCGGTACTTGCTGCAGATCTGCTTCTCCTCCCTACCCTCGATGCCTTCCAGAGTCACCTGATCTCAGCATCACAGGCTTCACTTTATCCCCATTCACTGGAGAGAAGCTCCCCTGTGCCCACTCTAAGCCAACCCACTGGGACCATCTCTCAAAGGGAGACTCTTGGTCCCGATGACTGTGCATGGAAAATGTAAGAGACAATATGCCAGAGGTCTGTGGCTCAAAGCAGAGCTCAGCAGGGATGGGTGTGAGGCTGACAGCTGAGGGGGGTTACCCTCCTGGGCTTTGGCAAAGTGAGTGGACTCTGCCTCTCATGCTCTTTGGTCCTAAGCTGTTGACACAGTCACCCGGTTACACTGGGTTGCTAAGCAGCTCTCTGGACATACAGATGACCTTCCCCTGGCAGGTGACCATGCAGGCATACGGTGGGTTCCAGCCTTGCCTTGAGCAACAAGCTGGGCATTCAGGAGGGGGAGTGTCTCTCTTCCCTGGAAGGTGCCCTGGTAGGGGGTGGGGAGCGACAGTCAGAGTGATGTTTATCTTTCTACTGGGTGACAAAATGCCAACACGTCTAGAAGACTCAAACCACTTTCCCTGGCAACCTCTCCCCTGACAGAGGATGAGACCCCATTTGAAAAAGTAGGACAGGCATTCCCAGGACAATGTGGCTGGGGGACCCAAGAGGTCCCTGTGCTAGCCAAGAGCACGTGAATGTGGCTTCAGAAGGTGGAAACCCAGACATATCACCTGAGCAGTTCCCTGTTTTGAGAACTGGGCATCTGAGGCTAAAGATAAGATGTAGAGTACAGGGGCTCTGTGAAGATACTGAAGGACAGGGAAGCCTGGCGTGCTGCAGCCCATGGGGTCGCAAAGAGTCGGACATGACCTAGCCACTAAACAACAACAACAGGGGCTCTGAGACTGAAGATGGGTAGGAATCCTAATCCATAGAAAGCAGATCTCCTCAAAGATCAGCATTCTCCCTGCCATTAAACAGTCTTCTGTGAGACACTTGGGTATCTCATATAGAGTCCTACAATCAAAAAAGTCTTAGCTTTGTGCCAGACACACGATTCTAAGGGTCATACATATTTTACTGTTGTTCAGTAGCTCAGCTGTGTCCAACCCTTTGTGACCCCATAGACTGCAGCACGCCAGGCCTCTCTGTCCTTCACCATCTCCCAGAGTTTGCTCAAACTCATGTCCATTGAGTCACTGATGCAATCTAACCATCTCATCCTGTGCTGCCCCCTTCTCCTTTTGCCTTTGATCTTTCCCAGCATTAGGGTCTTTTCCAGTGAGTTGGCTCTTCACATCAGGTGGCCAAAGTATTGGAGCTTCAGCTTCAGCATCAGTCTTTTCAATGAATATTCAGGGTTGATTTCATTTAGGATTGACTGGTTTGGTCTCTTTGCTACCCAAGGCACTCTCAACAATCTTCTCCAGCTCCACAATTCAAAAGCATCAATTCTTTGTTGCTTAACTTTCTTTATGGTCCAGCTCTCACATCGGTACAAGACTACTGGAAAAACCATTGTTTTGATTATATGGACCTTTGTCTGCAAAGTGATAGCTCTGTCTTTTTTTTTTTTTTTAATTTAATACTTTATTCTATTTTACCATACTGTATTGGTTTTACCATACATTGACATGAATCGGCCACAGGTGTACACGATCTTCCCATGCTGAAGCCCCCTCCCACCTCCCTTCCCACCCCATCTCCCCAACTCATCCCGTACACCAGCCCCAAGCATCCTGTATNGAGAAGACTCTTGAGAGTCCCTTGGACTGCAAGGAGATCCAACCAGTCCATTCTGAAGGAGATCAGCCCTGGGATTTCTTTGGAAGGAATGATGCTAAAGCTGAAACTCCAGTACTTTGGCCACCTCATGGGAAGAGTTGACTCATTGGAAAAGACTCTGATGCTGGGATGGATTGGGGCAGGAGGAGAAGGGGACGACCGAGGAGGAGATGGCTGGATGACATCACTGACTCTATGGACGTTGAGTCTGTGTGAACTCCAAGAGATGGTAATGAACAGGGAGGCCTGGCGTGCTGCGATTCATGGGGTCGCAAGGAGTCGGACACAACTGAGTGACTGAACTGACTAACTCACTGCATGAAGGCAATGGCATCCTAATCCAGTACTCCTGCCTGGAAAATCCCATGGACGTGGGAGCCTGGTAGGCTGCAGTCCATGGGGTCGCAAAGAGTCGGACACGACTGAGCGACTTCACTTTCACTTTTCTCTTTCATGCATTGGAGAAGGAAATGGCAACCTATTCCAGTATTCTTGCCTGGAGAATCCCAGGGANGAGCCTGGTAGGCTGCAGTCCATGGGGTCGCAAAGAGTCGGACACGACTGAGCGACTTCACTTTCACTTTTCTCTTTCATGCATTGGAGAAGGAAATGGCAACCTATTCCAGTATTCTTGCCTGGAGAATCCCAGGGATGGGGAGCTTGGTGAGCTGCCGTCTATGGGGTCACAGAGAGTCGGACACGACTGAAGCAACTTAGCAGCATACCTGCATGACCTAGTAATTTTCTCTACTTTCTTCAACTTGCATCTGAATTTTTCAATAAGGGTTTTATGATCTACACCACAGTCAGCTCCCGGTCTTGTTTTTGCTGATTGTATAGAGCTTCATCATCAGCTGCAAATAATATAATCATTCTGATTTTGGTATTGACCATCTGGTGATGTCCATGTGTAGAGTTGTCTCCTGTGTTGTTGGAAGAGGGTGTTTATGACCAGTGTGTTTTCTTGGCAAAACTCTGTTAGACTTTTCCTCGCTTCATTTTGTACTCCAAAGCTGCCTCTCCAGGTATCTCTTGACTTCCTCCTTATTTTCTTTATATATATATATTTCTTTTTCTGGTATATATATATTTTTAATTTTAAAGTAAATTGAAAAACATTTTGATTTGGCTTTTAACAATTCCATATTTTATTAGATATAAAACTACTTAAAGTGCTACTTTGACTTAATTCTAACAAGAAGTAGCTGTTCATGTGTCTGAATGCTTAGGATAAAGTAACTGTATTTACGTGCAGTTTATAAATGAGGCAGATCTTTCCTATGCTTACCCATGCTTACCCATGTTCTTGTCTCTAGAGAAGTGAAACTAAAATGGGGGAGGGGAATCAGACCAAGAGAAGTGGTAATGTCATACAAAAATGCCCACCCAGGAAGAAGGAAGTGCTGCTAAAGGGGAAATTCCGAATACTTTAAGGCAAGTGATGTGTTTTCTCATGAAATTTTAAGAACCAAAAGTGATGTTTTAAAGATATTGACATGGAGTTACATGCAGCTCTCTAGTGAGATAAACTGTTTAGCAAACCTGTACAAACCTTTCAGGGAAGTAATTTGGCAATAGACAGCAAGACTTCAGATGCGTGTCATGGGGCAAGATGAAGAGTATAGTGCTGTTTCCTGAGATGGGAAGTCTCATGAATTTAATCGGCCAGATGACAGTGACCAAATACATGGTGAGGAAACCCCAGGTTTGTGAAGGCTTATTACACAGCAATAGATAGCTGGAACAAAGATGAGGAGGTAGATTTTGGAAATATGTCTGAAGATGTTTAAAAAGCAGAGATTCAGTTCTGTGGCCCAGGAGAGATCCCTGGGCATTGGAATTTCCTTATGATATTCCTGACTCTTATCTGTCTCAAATTGTATTGTGGTATTGTGGTCACAATCACAGAGCAATTTCACATTCTTTATTTCATTGATCTTAATAATAACCCCTTGAAAAAATGGGGAGCGTATCATTATACCCATAATAGAGTTGAGAAAATTGAGACTCAGGAAGCTTTTATGATTTATAGGAAACCCCATGGCTTAGAACTCAGAACATAGGTCTTAAAGCAATTATCCTCCAATTAAAATAAAATTAAGAAAAAAGAAGATAAGTTTTCTGATTCCCAGAATAAGCTATTTCTACTGCACTTTGTTGTGCTAGAGGGAGACAAGGAAGATGCCTGCTAGTGAGGAGTGGGCCTAGAGATCAGAGAGCTGAGAAACTCAAGTCTGAGGATGGCCAAAAGAGGAGATTTTTAAAAATACTTCTCAAATTTCTCCACAAAAACATCCATTACTGGGGGAAAAAAAGAATAATGATACCCCCAGGAAGATCTGGACAGATAGCCTGAAAGGAAGTTCTTTGATGTCATTCATTCGTAGGATTAACAATTATTTATTCAGCCCATGCCATGTGCTAGGCACTGTATTAGGTTCAGCAATGGACAGGGTCCCTGTGCTCAAGAGATCCAGGAAACAGACAACCAAGTAGTTCACCAATCATAACCTGGAACCTGAGGCTTCTAGGAGGAAGTGACACAAGAATGAGAGGGGCTGGAGAGGGGTTATGCAGTACATTTTAGGCAGAAAGAAAGGCAAAAGAGAAAGCACCTCCCCCAAGGCAAACAACAAAGTTAAAATTAGACAAAATGTGGTTATGGGGTGTTCTTTTATCACTATCATGTCCAACTCTTTTGTGACGCCATGGACTGTTGCCCACCAGGCTCCTCTGCCCTTGAGAATTCCCAGGCAAGAATACTGGAGTAGGTTGCCTTTTCCTTCTCCAGGGTGTCTTCCTGACCCAAGGATTGAACCCACATCTCCTGCATTGGCAGGTGGGTTTTTTGTAAAACCACTGTGCCACCAGGCTTTGGGGTGAGGGAGTCATAAACTGAAGATAAAAGAACTATCTGTAGGCGTACTCTGGACCTGAAGAGATTTAGACACAATGGCCTCATGCCTAGAGAAAGTGCTGAAATAGTCTGCTTCTCTTGGCATTTCTATCTTTCCCAACAATTGGATGAATACTCCATACCAGCCCCTACTCCCAAGGTCATATTGGTGACCTATGAGTTGAGTAAGCCCCATAGAGCTCACACAGCCACAAGAGGCCTGAAGACATCATGTCTCTAGACGTAGCATAGGGGAGCAGAATGTGCTACCCTAATATATGTCTCTTTGGCATATTAATTGTTTTAAGCTGGTTGTTTTCTAAGGAAATAGCAGACATGGTAAACATTCTGAAAACCTTGTACGAGTTACTCTTTCATAAGAAACATTTATATTTGTAAGGGAACTCTCCATTAATAAAGGTGTCTCCCTCTCTGTACCAGAAGAGGATGACCAAATCTCTAGAAACTCTTATCAATGCAGAAGGCACTAACTTAAATCTGCCTAACAACCTTACCTTTATTTGCTGTGCTTTTCCTGATAACCTCCCAAAACTATCAGCCTCAACATTCTCTTTCGTCTTTAGCAGAGGATGGTATTTAAGATAAGGGCTTCAGCCATTTTAGCAAGTTACTTGGTTTTTCTGGGTTTCAGCCGTGTGAAGTTGCTCAGTCATGTCCATCTCTTTGTGACCCCATGGACTGTAGCCTACGAGGCTCCTCCCTCCATGGGATTCTCCAGGCAAGAGTACTGGAGTGGATTGCCATTTCCTTCTCCAGGGGGTTTTCCTGACCCAGGGATCCAACCGGGTCTCCTGCGTTCCAGGCAGATACTTTAACCTTTGAGCCACCAGGGTAACATGTACACAATATTAAACTCTGATTTTCTCCTGTTAGCTTATCTCATGTCAGTTTAATTCTTACACCAGTCAGAGATCCTAGAAGGGCAGAGAAAAATTTCTTCCTCCCCCAAAGCCAGTCATAAACCAGATCAAATGTCCTGCCACCCTGAGAGGCCTTGCATCAGTAGCCAACAGGATTTCCTTTGAGTATGGCTTTCTCATCTGCCTCAGAGTCACATACTATCATAATTTTAAAATGTTATATTTGTTTCCCGTGCCCAAACTCACTTTTACTCATTTTTTCCATACTAGTGAACATTAAAGCATCTTTAATGAAAAAGACTTAAGTATTTATTAGGGGGAAGAGCGAGAAAGGCAATAGCTTAGCTCTCAGTTCTCAGCTGACCTAGGAAGACAGATAGTGGAGGGCTGAACAACTGTAACAGGAAAAGGAAAGTTGCCACACAAGGGGATCAGAACACAACCACGGCAGAACGAACTTTAGCTTTTAATCACATGTTCCAGGATTTACCTGCTACTGAGGCCTCTGCTCAGACTCCCACTCAGCGACCCTAGACAGAGCCATCCTTCCCAAGTTTCCTTTCCCACAATTTTGATTTCTGTCTGGAGCAACGACATTATTTACTTTTGCTCATGAAACAACTCCTTGCATAGACAGAGGTCTCAAAGAAGGCCTCAAGGATCACGGCATCCCTGAGCCTGCAGTGTTGCAGCCACCCGGGCAGCCTTCTGTTACTTGTAATGCAAAGAAACGTCACAGATGACAAACCATGGCAGTAAGTGTGAGAGGACTACTTCTCCATCTCACCAAAGTTCTATTTTGTTGCTTCCGCTTGAGAAAAGAGATGGAGCCTGATTTTCCAAAGCTTAAGGAAGACTCCCCAACCCCGCTGCCAGGATGAAAATCCTTGCTGGCTGGAGCCACTACTCCACCTCAGGTGGAGACACGCCCGTATCCCCTTTTCCATCTGACTGGGCCTCCAACACACAGTTACAGTCGGACAATCTGTGGAAAGTACCTTGTATGCTGGTTACCAGGAACAAGAGAGGCAGCAGTAGAATTTCCAGAATCAGAGACCACTCCCACCTTCTGGAGCACATGATCCTCTTCTCCAGAACTTTACGTGAACTCTGGACACAGACCAGAGCCAAGCCAGAAAGAGACCAAAGGCACCTTTAATTCATGGCTTAAGGTTAGAGCTCTCCACCCAGCAACTCATGGGTGGGGCCTGGGGACCAAAAACAGGAAGCCTCATTGTTTTTTTTTAAATTAACCACTAAGAAGCTAAGAACAGACTTGCGGATATGGAGGCAGAGGGAGAGGGTGGGACGAATTGAGAGAGTCGTATCCATTACCGTATGTAAAACTAGACAGTTGGTGGAAATTTCTAGTGTGACTCAGGGAGCAAATGACAACCTAGAGGGGTGGGATGGGGTGAGAGGTGGGAGGGAGGGCCGTGAGGGCGAGAATACGCATATACCTATAGCTAGGTCATGTTGATATATGGCAGAAATGAACACAATGTCGTAAAGCAATTATCCTTCAATTTGAAATAAATAAATTTAAATTAAAAAAACAATTTTGTTTGAATGTGTGTTAGTTCTCTTTTCTGGTGAGAGGATCCATAGATTCTACTGGTTTTCAGAGGGATTGGAACTCAGAAAATGTTAAAGACCCCTGATATTGAATATCACCCAAGGGAATTTCTGACCTGACTCAACTCTAAATCATGTGAAGAGCAGAAAGTAGATCATGTGTGGTGTAGGCTGAGAGCACAAAATGTAGAAAATCAGATCTACACAGTTTGAGTATTGGTCTCCCCCCTCCACCCCCAAGCTCTTCCTCCCTTATGGCTAAGTTCACTATTTAAACCTTTACATTGGCCTACCCACTGAACATTAGTATTATTATTATTAATCTATATTCAAATATTATATTACTAACCTATTATCAAAGGTTATTTGACCCAAATGAATGTATTCTGCACCCTTGTAGTCTAAGAGTTTCAGGCCCATCCCTCTTAAATCTAAATGAATTCTTCACCCACCCAGGACACTTTGAAGACCCATAGGAAAGTCACAGTCCCTGATATACCATATTTGTAGCAGTTTCAGACTGGGGACATTTCTGATTTTCAACATGGAGATGACCAATAAAAATCGCTCTTCTCAATCTGTGAATTCCTGTCTTGGAAGTAGTTACCCTCCCCGAAAGATCAGCATGGGGAAGTGGAGTCAGCTCACTACCTGAAACTGCGTATGACACCCTATTTTACCTGATCATATTGAAGCCCTGTGAGGTGAGGGAAACAGGGATTACTACTTGTATTTGACAACTGAAACTCAGGGTCAGATTTGCCTGAGGTCATGTGCAGCTCCAGTCAACCCCAGTCTTCTTCACTCAGCTCTTCCCTTCATATGAGCTACAGTAAATCTTTGGACTAGAAGAAAAGATGAGACTGAAGTAGAATGAACAAGATCAAAGTGAGGTTAACTAAGGAAGACTTTAAAGCAAACCATGAAAAAGAAGCCAAGAAGAAGTATTCTTTACCACTAATGCCCCCGGGGAAGCCATCTGAGAAGGAGTAGGGCAAATGACAGAACAAGGTAAGGGACAGAAGTGAACTGTGTGTGGGCTTTGCTCGGACTTGGGCTCCTCTGGGAATTTTACAAAAGGGCTGTTGTCCAGTGTTTTGCTGAAGCATTTGAGATCTTAACCAGAAGAGAACAGAAAAATCTATTCCCAACCACCTATGATGAAAGGTGGGGCCTCCCTGTTGGCACTAGTGGTAAAGAACCCACCTGCCAATGCACGAGACACAAGATACGTGGGTTTGGTCCCTGGGTTGGGAAGATTCCCTGTAGGAGACCATGGAAACTCAACTCCAGTATTCTTGGCAGGAGAATCCTATGGACAGAGGAGCCTGGCAGGCTACAGTTCATGGGATCGCACAGAGTGTGACACGACTGAGGTGACTTAGCACACACCCATGCAGGATGAAAGTAAAAGGAAATGGCACCCCACTCCAGTGTTCTTGCCTGGAGAATCCCAGGGATGGGGGAGCCTGATGGGCTGCCGTCTTTGGGGTTGCACAGAGTCAGACACGACTGAAGTGACAGCATCAGCAGCAGATGCAGGGTGAAGAGTACTATTGCTGATTCCAGTAGAGGGCAGTACAACACCGCGGGTGTTCCTTCCTCCCTATATTGGATATTTCTAGAGCTATAAGTGAAGATGTGGAAATAAAAGCTACATTCTTGTCTACTTTTAAGCAGCTTGCAATCTCATGAAGGAACCGGACAAAGAAAAAAAGAGCATTACAATGTGGTTGTGAAACTACGGGGTCACTTAGAAAGACTACATAAATACAAACCATGTTATGAGAGGAGGCTACTGGGGGATGAGTGAATAGGTGCAACTTCCTTTAAGAATGATGAAAGTATGTTATATAAGAAAGATGAGCACAGGTAATATCTGAGAAACTAGAGAACTTGGCTATTTCAGGAAACTGAGGATATTTTAATGAGGCTGAAATAAAAGGAAAGAAAAACAGGTCTATACTGTTAAGGTTTTAGCATGCATAGATTAGGAGCTTGGATTTTATCCTGAAGCCTTTCAAAGAGATGTAAATAAAGGATTTGGGGCATAGAAGTGTTCTACTTCAATTCACATGTTAGAAAGAAATCTGAAGAAGAGGAGAATGAGACTAGAAGCAAGGAGATATTCCAAGGGTATTGGAAGAATTCATCTAACATTAATGAAGGCCTGAGCTGCAGGGTGCGGCAGATGAAGAGAAGTCAGATTCAGCAAAACTTGATTTTTTTTATATGCAGGTTGACAGGGAGAAGAAAGAGTCTGGTTGCTGGCTTGAGTGATCAACCCAAGATAAGAGAAGGGATAAACTGGAACACGAGAAAAGGTAAGCTCAGCATGGGATATGTTAAGATTAAGATGCCTAAGACAGAGTTGAATATTTGGATGTGGGGCTCAAGAGAGTGATCTGAGCTACCTACCAAGTACATGATTATGCAGCACGTAAACTATGGTTGAGGTCATACCATGTGCTAGAAGGATCTCTCTCAGAAAGAGTATGTAAAGTGAAAAGAGGGTTGAGGGTTGAGAAGGGGCATCCCCTGTGGCTTATTCATGCCAGTCAGAAATACCATAGGTTGTATGGCTTAAAGGACATACATTTACTTCTCACAGTTCAGGAGGCTGGGAAGTATAAGATCAGGGCGCCAACAGACTCAGAGTCTAGCAAGAGTCTACTTACTGATTCAGAGATGAGCATCTTCACACTGGAAGATGTCTACTGTCCTGACATGGCAGAAGAGAAAGGGAGCTCTCTGAGAGAACTCTCTTTTTAAAAAGTCTTGGTCTATAGTGAGGCCAAGATAGCGGAGTAGGAAGACCTTGAACTCATGGGTATATCAAAATTAGAACTATTTACAGAGTAACTATTAATGAGAAAAAAAAGAAGACTAGCAGAAAAGATCTCCTACAAATAAAGATATAAAGAAGAAGATACAGTGAGACAGTAGAGAGTGAAAACGCGCTATGGTCAAGACCCATAACCCCAGGTGGGTAACCCACAAATGGGAGGATTATTACAATTGTAGGGGTTCTTCCCAAGGATCAATTGGTCTGAGCTCCACATACACTGGGCTCCCCAGCCCTCAGGTCCTGCACCAGGAAGATGAACCCCAGAATATTTGACTTGGAAAGCCAATGGGGCTTGCTCTCAGGAGAGTGAGAAGGCTATGAAAGTAGACACTCCAGTCTTACAAGTTTCTTAGAAACTTCATGTTCTCTGGGACTCAGGGAATAGGCAGTAATTTGAAAGGAGCCTGTATCAGACATACCTGCTAACCTTAGGGAGCCCCCTGGTGAGTAAGGAGGCAACTGCAGCTACCCTGGGAACAGAGACACTGGAGATGGCCATTTTGCAGAGCTTATTCTAGCATGAGGAGACTGTGCTGGCAAGCACTGTTTGTATTTCTTCCTCTAGCTCATTAACACTGGGGCCTGGCCTAGCACACCAGACTCTCAGCACCAGTACTGGGGTCCCTTGGGCCAAGCAGCAAGCGGAGTGGGAACGCAGCCCCACCCACCAGCAGAGCTTCTACCCTAAGGTTTCCCAAGACCACAGCCATCCCAGGATTGGGCATTGTCCACCAGAGGACCCAAGACCTCACCTCACTCATCAGTGTGTGGCACTGGGAACCCCAGGGCCCTGCCATCGAAGGACCTGGGACCTGGCTGGGCCACCAGGCTGGTACCATCAGGGTACACCAGGGCCATTCACACCCTCCAGTGGATAGACACCAGCTCCAGGACCCCCTGGCCTTGGCCTTGCCCACCAGCAAGCCAAAACCAGCTCCAACATACCATGGACTCCTCAGCCAGCTATGCTGGGGTCCAGTCCCACTCATCAGAGGGCCAACACCAGTTCTGAGACAGCCTGGATGCCACAGCTAGTTGTGTCAGGAACTGGCCCCGCTTGCCAGTAGACTGACATCAGGTTTGGAACACTTGGCTTCACAGCCAGCCATGCCAGAACTGGGCTCTGCCTGACAGTGGACCAGAACTAGACCTAAGACCTCTTGGGGTTCCGTAGCCAGCAGCCTCATAATAGCCCTGCCAACCAAGAGCCAGCAGCCTCTACACAAGGCAGGACCAACTGCACTGGGAGCCAGCCACATCTACCAGATCACCCACAGTAGTCAGCCTGCCACAACAGAAGGACCAACACCAGCCCAAGTAGGGGCAATCCTCAAGCATAGAGCTCATAAAGGGAGTATACTGCTGGGAGGCATATGAAAGCTCCTGTAAAAGTCACTTCTCCAAGAACAGGAAACATAACCAACCTGCCAATTACATAGAAATAAAAAACAGTAAATTGGGCAAAATGAGGCTACTACAGAGGGTTATCTTCCAAATGAAGGAAAAGGATAAAATTCCAGAAGAACTAGTGAAGTAGAGATAGGCAATCTACCCTATAGAAAGTTCAAGTTAATAATCATAAAGATGTTCAAAGAACTCAGAAGAAGATTGGATGAACAGAGTGAGAAGTTGGAATTTTTAACAGGGTTAGAAAATATAAAGAAGAACCAGAGATGAAGAATACAATAGCTTAAATGAAAAACACACTAGAAGTAATCAAAAACAGATTAGATGATACAGAGGAATAGATCAATAAGGTGGAATACAGAGTATGGGAAATCAGTATAAAGGAACGGGAAAAAAGAGAATAAAAAGAAATGAAGGCAGTTTAAGAGACCTCCAAGATAACATCAAGCATACCAGCATTCACCTTAGAAGGATCTCAGGAGAAGAGAGAGAAAGGGGCAGAGAACACATTTAAAGTCATAATAGCTGAAAACTTCCCTAACCTGAGAAAGGAAACAGATGTCTGTGTCCAGGAAACCAGAGAGTCCCAAACAGGATCAGCTCAAAGAGGAACACAAGAGGCACTGTAATGAACATGTCAAAAGCTAAAGAGAGAATATTAAAAGCAGCAAGGGAAAAGCAGCAAGCTTCATACCAGGGAACTCCCATTAGGCTATCAGCTGACTTTTCAGCAGAAACTCTGTAGGCCAAAACAGAGTGGCCCCAAATAGGTAAACTGACAAAAGGGAAAACCCACAACCAAGAACAACCAAGAATACTTTAGTCAGCAAGGCTTTCAGTCAGGTCTGATGCAAAATCAAAAGTGCTACAGACAAGCCATAGCTAAAAAGTTCACACCATACCAACTTTATAAGAAATGCTAAAGGGACTTCTTCAAGTGAAAAGGCCACAATGAGAAATATGAAGATCATGAAAGGAAAAAAATCTCATTAATAAAGGCAAATGTACAATAAAGGTAGTAAATTAGCTGTGTGTAGAGTTAGGAGAGAGGGTAAAAGACGAAGGTAGTAAAATTGTGTATACCTGCAATAAGCAATTAAGAGATACACAAAACAAAAAGATATAAAATTCTCCAGGCAAGAATAGTGGAGTGGGTAGCCATTCCCTTCTCCAGGGGATCTTCCCAACCCGGGGATCCAACGTGGGTTTCCTGAATTGCAGGGAGATTCTCTACTGTCTGAGCCACCAGGGAAGCCCCAAAATATTAAACATGATGTTAAAAACACTGCATTGGGGGTATAAAAATGCAGAGTTGTTCAAATGCATTTGAACTTAAGAGATCAGGAATGTGTGTGTGTGTGTGTGTGTGTGTGTGTGTGTGTGTGTGTATGTATATACATATACGTTGGTGTATGTATATGTATATAGATATAGATAGTTATGTACAATGGGGAGAATATAATAAATACCTAATATATTTGAATGATGACATCATAACCAGACTGATTGTGGTAATCATTTTTAAATGTAGAGAAATGCCAAACTGCTATGTTGTGGAACAGGAATTAACATAGTATTGTAGATCAATTGTACTTCAAAAGCAAACAAACAAACTCATAGAAAAATATCAGATTTCTGGTGACCAGAGGCTGGAACTGGGGGGAGGGGAATTGAGTGAAGGTGTTAAAAAGCTACAAACTACCAGTTACAAGATAAATAAGTACTAGGAATGTAATGTACAACAATATAATTAATGTTGCTGTCTATTAAATATGAAAGTTTCAAAGAGAATAAACCCTAAGAGTTCTCATCACTAGAAAAAATTTTTGTCTATTTCTTTATTTCTGTATCTATATGAGATGATAGGTGTTCCCTAAATTTGTATAATAATCATTCATGATGTATACAAGTCAAATTTATGGTGTATCCCTTAAACTTATACAATGCTATGTGTCAATTACATCTCAGTGAAGCCTGAAAGTAAAAAAGAGCACTAATCCCACTGTGAGGGCTCCACCCTCATGATCTAAACATCTGCCAAAGACCCCATCTTCTAAGATACTGTTGTTGTTGTTCAGTCGCTCAGCTGTTTCCAAGTCTTTGTGATCCCATGAACTGCAGTACGCCAGGCTTCCCTGTCCTTCACTATCTCCCAGAGTATGCTCAAACTCATGTCCATTGAGTCAATGATGCCATCCAATCATCTCATCTTCTGTCGCCCCATTCTCCTCCTGTCCTCAATGTTTCCTAGCATCAGGGTCTTTTCCATGAGTTGCCTCTTCACATCAGGTGGCCAAAGTTTTGGAGCTTCAGCTTTAGCATCAGTCCTGCCAATGAGATTCAGGGTTGATTTCCCTTAGGATTGTCTGGTTTAATCTCCTTGCTGTCCACGCAACTCTCCAGGGTCTTCTCCAGCACCACAGTATGAAAGCCTCAGTTCTTTGGCACTCAGTCTGCTTTATGGTCCAACTTTCACATTCATACATGACTACTGGGAAAACCATAGCTTTGACTATGTGGATGTTTGTAGGCAAAGTGATGTCTCTGCATTTTTATAAACTGTCTAGATTTGTCATAGCTTTTCTTCCAAGGAGCAATCATCTTTTCATTTCATGGCTGCAGTCACAGTCCACAGTGATTTTGGAGCCCAAGAAAATAAAATCTGTCACTGTTTCCATTTTTTCCCCATGAAGTGATGGGACTGGATGCCATGATCTTATTATTATTATTTTTTAATGTTGAGTTTTAAGCCAGCTTTTTCATTCTCCTGTTTCACCTTCTTCAAGAGGCTCTTTTGCTGGGAGCCAGTGTGAGGAATCCCACCTGTGACAGGGTCACGTGGAAGGAAGTTTGGCATATGCAGGGTGTGATCAAACTTCAGGGGTTCCCCACAGTATTTCCTGAGCATCCACCACCCCCCCCAAAAAAATAAGAAATAAGAATCTGCCAGCCTCTGTACTCTGCTTTTCCACTCTTCTGATATTCTCTGGGAAAAAGTCAACTCAGGGCTTTAGTCTTCTGCATTTGAAAGAGATGTTTCAGTTAAACCCCCTCTGATAGCTCTCTAGCTTGCCTAATAGGTTCCCCAGACTTCTTACAGCCTGTGAATTGCTTACAGCCCCCCAACCACGAGAGGCACAAAGCTTAAAATCATCTTAAAGATACAGAGCCTCTTCTAAAGAGTTAAAAATCATATTGGTGACAGGTTTTCATTGTTGACTCAAGATTGCTGCCAGACCTCCATATTCTTTATCATTTAAGCACCTGGAAGGACTTTACTCAATGTAAGCAGGACGTAGAAAAAGATATGTAGTAGCTTTGATGTTAGCAACACTAGACTTTTGAGTTAATTGCCTCTCTTTTGCTATAAATCACTGTACTTCCTTTACTTGTTATAAGTTGCTGTATCTTTGCTGTGTAAGAATGTAACTTTATTTAGTGTTTTCTGAGAGTGACATCAGACTTTGGGAAGATCAACACAAATAAGTCTTCTGGTTGATAAACCCTTATTGGCAAAAGGCTGTAAAATGTTAATTGGCCCTCTTTGGCCGAAAGATGATGTAAATTCCCTAAGACTTGTGTATACAAGTGTGTATGCAGAGAAAAAAGCTTGGTTTTGATGAATCTGGGCTGCTAACGCTACATAATTTTGTATTACCCATTGATCTCTATGTACAATCTAAAAGGTATAAAAGGCCTTCTAAACAATAGAGGCTGGAGCTAGTTGCTGAACTGGTTTCCCCCGTGTCTCTCTCTCTTTCCTCTCCTCTTCACTCCAATTTCAGGCTGAATTCCCATCTGGACAGGGCGGGGGGTGGGGGTGGGGGGCTCGCCAAGTCTACTTACTTGTCCCGGCTTTCAAGCCCTGAGCGAAAGGGAGCCCAAGGTGGGGTACCCTTAGAGATTCAAGCAAGCACTGGTGGCCCCACATAGATGGTACAAAGCTCTTGTCCAGAGATTTTATTGTCCTTCCCCCCAAGCCAAGTTATTCAGCTTTCTATCTCCACTTAATTTTCCCACTACACTATTTCTTCCTAATCTAATCTTATATTTCAATATAAATAAATAAACAAATCTTTCCTCGCCAACGCTGTCCATGCTTCAAATTCCCTGGACCCACTGGGGCTGGACCCCGGTACTCTTTAGTTCCTCTTTGCTCTCTGCCATTAAGGTGGTATCATCTGCATACCTGAGGTTATTGGTATTTCTCCTGGCAATCTTGATTCCAGCTTGTGCTTCATCCAGCCAAGCATTTCACATGATATACTCTGCATATAAGTTAAATAAGCAGGCTGACAGTATACAGTCTTGACCTACTCCTTTCCCAATTTTGAACCAGTGCATTGTTGCATGTCTGAGTCTAACTATTGCTTCTTGACCTGCATACAGGTTTCTCAGGAGGCAGGTAAGGTGATCTGGTATTACCGTCTCTTGAAGAATTTTCCACAGTTTGTTTTGATCCACATAGTCAAAGGCTTTAGCAATTAAAAGATTAAGATTAAACAAAAAGACCTAAGGTGTAGGGAGGACACACAGACAACCAGTTTACAGCATGCTAGCAACACTAACATTTAAAGACTTGTAAAGGAAGAGACACACACGAAGGAGACTGACAACAATTCCTTAGAAGAGTGAGAAAAAAAATTTAAAGTTTTTAAAGGAGTTCAGAGAAGACAAGATGGCAGAGGAGTAGGTGGATGTGGAGTACATCTCTCTCCAAGGATGCATCATGAATATACCTTCAGATGCAGAAGACCTCACAAAGCACCAATGAGTACTGGCAGGAGTCACTGACCACTGGAAAGAAATATAAAGACGCATACAAAACTTGGTAGGATGAAGGTAGGAAGGGAAAAAGAGGAGGAGAATGAGCAGGATGGCCTGCATTCAGATAGTAGGGGAGCTGAAGCAAAGGTGAGATCCCCATATCCAGGGCAATTGTTTAGGACAGAAAGGAAGCATTTGAGGCTGTCAGAGAGTAAAGCAGCTAATCTGTGAAAGCCTGAATGGTGTGAGAACCACACAGATAATCCAGACCACAGCCCTTTGTACACCCCACAAGGATGCAAGTCCACAGGAATGCACAGTGGCTGGGACTGGAGTGTGGGGATTGGAGAGCAATACCAGGGCAAGAACTGTTGACTTTGGGGAGACAGCTGAGGGGATGGGAGGAAGGAAATCCACATGGGCAATGCCCTAGGAGGAAAGCTGGGAGGCCACAGAGGTAGGGCACTACTACAGGGAGTCGAGCCGTCACTCTAGCCTCTCTCTCTACATGCCAGTACCAACAGCTGACCAACAGAGAAAGACCTCAGTGAGGGTGGCACATTGAGCAACTAATATGTGGAGCAACAGAGAAGGACCCCGACCATGGTTGCCCTTCGAGCACCTCCTGTGCTGAGTGATAGAGAAGGACTGGCAAGGGTGGCCTTTGAGCACCAGCTGCCAGAGTTTAGGAAAGAACTCTAATAGTGCCATATCTTCTGTGTCTGTGGCCTCCTACTTCCCTGTACACCTGGCACTGCTGGGGTACATGTGATCCAAGCAGCAGTGCCCCTTGCACAGCCAGTCCTCACCGGGGCAGACCCAAGTCATCCAGGGCAACTTCAGCAGCAAACTATGAATGACCCACATGCAGAGGTGGAGACAAAACCACAATTGAGCTCCAGGAGTGGAGTGATTAAGAAAGAGGATCAAAAACTTTTCCACCAGCTGTACAAGCTGCAGATTAAATCCACATAATCAGCTATGTAGACTCTATGTCTATGGAATATATAAAAGGGCAATTAGTGTTCCCACAAAGGGAAATGCTCTGTCTCTAGCAGCTGTGGACATTGAAGGCAAGAACACACAGGAGTAGGGCCAGATCAGAGTCTGAGCTGTCTCACAGCAGGTCTAGCTAGAGTGCAGCCCTCTCCAGTAATGGAGGGCCTCCGAGGAAGGTGGAGGTGGACTGTGGCTCACAGCAGGGAAAAGGACACTGACAGCTGAGAACCAAGAAAAGCATTCATTATTATTCCTTTATTCTGATTCATTCTGTAGTTGATTCTAAATTTTTTTTCCTCCTCTTTTTTTTTCTCTGTTGCTGTGGTTGTTGTTTTTATTATTATAGCCATTTAAGCTTATGGAACCTTTTTAATAATCACACTTTTTATTTCTTTTATATATTTATACTTTGGCTTTCTGCAATTCTCTGGGGGGTTTTGTTGTTGTTGTTCTAGAGCTATTCAATGAATTTAGTAAACACGCAGGATACAAAGTCAATACACAGAAATCTCTTTCATTCCTATACACTAATAACAAAAACTAGAGCGAGAAATTAATAGAATCATTCCATTCAGCACTGCAACAAAAAGAATCAAAGACCTATCAAATCACGGAACTAGAACAAAGCATTTCACAATTTGTATGGAAACACAAGAGACTCTGAATATCCAAGAAATAAGAATCAACCTTCCTGACTTCAGATAAAACTACAAAGCTACAATCATCAAGGCAATATGGTACTGGCACAAAAACAGAAATATTTTCCAATGGAACAAAACAGAAAACCCAGAGATTAACCCACATACCTATGTGTACCTTATCTTTTACATGGGAGGCAAGAATATACAATGAAGAATAAACAGCCTCTTCAATAAGTGGTAATGGGAAAACTAGACAACTACCTGTAAAAAAATGAAATTAGAACACTTCCTAACACCATGCACAAAAATAAACCCCAAATGGATTAAAGACCTAAATGTAAGGCCAGAAACTATAAAACCCTTAGAAGAAAATATAGGCAGAACACTATGACATAAATCACAGCAAGATCCTCTTTGACCCACCTCCTAGAGTAATGGAATGAAAAAAAAAAAAGTGGGACCTAATTAAACTTAAAATCTTTTGCACAACAAAAGATATCATAAATAAGACAGACAGCCCTCAGAATGGGAGAGAATTGCAAAAGGATCAATTAACAAAGGATTAGTCTCCAAAATATATAAGCAGCTCATGAAGCTCAATACCAGAAAAACAATCAATCAAAAAATGGAAGGGAAACCTAATGGGACATTTCTCCAAAGACATACAGTTGGCCAACAAGCACATAAAAAATGCTCAACATTGCTCATTATTGGAGAAATGCAAATCAAAACTACAATGAAGTATCACATCATACCAGTCAGAATGGACATCATCAAAATATCTAAAAAACAATAAATGATTGAGAGGGTGTGGCAAAAGGAAATCCCTCTTGCACTGTTGGTGAGGTGAAGTCACTCAGTCGTGTCCGACTCTTTGCGACCCCGTGGACTGTAACCTACTAGGCTTCTTCGTCCATGGGGTTCTCCAGGCAAGAATACTGGAGTGGATTGCCATTTCCTTCTCCAGGGGATCTTCCCAACCCAGGGAATGAACCTGGGTCTCCCACATTGGAGGCAGACGCTTTAATCTCTGAGCCACCAGGGAAGACACAATGTAAATTAATACAGACACTCTGGGAAACAGGATGGAGATTCCTTTTAAAAGGCCAGGAGTAAAACTCATATGAGCCAACAATCCTACTCCTGGGCATATACTCTGAGAAAACCATAATTGAAAAAGATGCATGTACTCCAGTCTTCAATGCAGCACTATTTACAATAGCCAGAACATGGAAGCAACCTAGATGTCTGTCGATAGCTGAATGGATAAAGTAGTTGTGCTACATATATACAATGGAATATTACTCAACCATTTTTAAAAAATGAATTAATTCAATGAGGTGGACTGGGCTTTTCTGGTGGTTCAGTAATGAAGTATCTGTTTGCAGAAGATCTGAGTTCAGCCCCTGGGTTGGGAAGATCACCTGGAGGAGGGCATGACAACCCACTTCACTATTCTTTCCTAGAGAATCTCATGGACAGAGGAGCCTGCTGGGCTACAGTCCATGGGGTTTGTCCAAAGAGCTGTGCTAGCAACGGAATGAAACACCAACACGACCGAGTGGTTTGAATCTTTCTCTTTATTCTGCTGCTTCTTGCAGCTGCTTTATTTTATATCTTTTGCACAACAATGAGCAGGGCAAGTTGCCAAACACTATGATTCAACGACTATACAGTGCACAGGCACAGGGCGAGATAACTTTTACCTTAACTTATTTACTGCAGCTAAGACTTTGTTTTGGGGAACTTCCTTATCAACTTAGAATCCACTTTTTCCCTGGGTCTGTTCCTATTTGAAGAATCAGAGAAACATCTTTGTATGCAAGAAATGTTCTTTTCCCACAGGATCAAAGGATTCTCGGCTGAAAATCTCATTTGCAAGAATATTCAGCCCTGACCGGGAGCCTTGCTTGCAAGAGTCTTCCCAGCCTCCATTATACTTTGTTTCCTACAGAGTTGGACATGACTGAGGCAAATTAGCGTGCATGCTCACAGTGAGGTGGATGTGCCCAGAGGCTATTATACAGAGTGAAGTAAATCAGAAAGAGAAAAAATATTGTATATAAATGTATGAGCATATTTAGAATCTAGGAAAATGGTACAGATGAACCTGACTACAGGGAAGGAACAGAGATGTAGACATAGAGAACTGACTTGTGGACACAGTGGGGGAAGGAAGGGGGGGATGAATTGAGAGTAGCACTGAAACATATACGTCACCATATGTAAAATAGATAGCTAATGGGAAGCTGCTATATAACATAGAGGCTCAACCCCATACTCACACAACCTAGAGGGGTGGAATGGGATGGGGTATGGGAAAGAGTTTCAAGAGGGAGGGGGCAGATGTATACTCATGGCTGATTCACTTTGCTGTATGGCAGAACGAATACAACATTGTATAACAATTATCCTCCAATTAAGAATAATTTTTTTAAAAAAGAATCCAAAAACTGGGATGTTAACAATGTCAAATGCTGCAGAAATTAAATGCTCTATTACAGGGATGTGTCTATTGCAAAGTATATAAACAGACAATTTATAGTATCAGAAGAAGAAAATGTTTAATAAGCATAAAAAATGCACATTCAAACTAGGAATCAGAGAAAAGCAAATTAAACAAATATTGATATTACCTTCAAGTTGGAAACAATAATTTAATTGATAGATTCCAGTGATGATAAAATTGGAGGAAACCAGACAAATACACTGTTAACGGGTGTATAAATTGATACAATCTTTTTGGAGAAAAATTTGGTGCTATCTATCAAAATTTTAACTGTATAAATACCTTGGTATTATCCCCTGCATAGATCACTGCCTTGTTGAAGTGAAGGGGCTTGAGTAACTCAATAAAGCTATGAGCCATGACGTGCAGGGCCACCCAAGACAGACAGGGTCATAGTGGAGAGTTCTGATGAATGTCATCCACTCAAGAATGGCAACCCACTCCAATATTCTGGCCACAAGAACTCCATGAACTATGTAAAAAGGCAAAAATGTATAAGACCAAAAGATGAGCACCCCCCACCCTGGTCCAAAGCTGTCCAATATGCTACTGGGGAAGAGCAGAGGACAATTATTGATAGTTACAGAAAGAATGAGAGAAGGCAATGGCACCCCACTCCAGTACTCTTGCCTGGAAAATCCCATGGACAGAGGAGCCTGGGAAGCTGCAGTCCATGGGGTCGCTAAGAGTCAGACACGACTGGGCGACTTCACTTTCACTTTTAACTTTCATGCATTGGAGAAGGAAATGGCACACCACTCCAATGTTCTTGCCTGGAGAATCCCAGGGATGGAGGAGCCTGGTGGGCTGCTGTCTATGGCATCACACAAAATCGGACACGACTGAAGCAACTTAGCAGCAGCAGCAGCAACAACAGAAAGAATGAAGCAATTTGGCCAAAGCAGAAATGATGCTTAGCTGTAGATGTGTCTGGTAATGAAAGTAAAATCTGATGCTGTAAAGAACAGTACTGCATGAGAACCTAGAATGTTAGGTTCATGAATCAAGGTAAATTCGACAAGGTCAAGCAGGAGACGGCAAGAATAAGCATTAATATCTCAGGAATCAGTGAATAAAATGGATGAGAATGGGTGAATTTAACTCAGATGACCTTTGTATCAGGGATTCCATGATGGCTCAGACAGTAAAGAATCCACCTGCAATGTGGGAGACCTGGGTTTGATCCCTGGCTTGGGAAGATCCCCTGGAGGATGGCATGGCAACCCGCTCCAGTATTCTTTGCCTGGAGAATCCTCACAGACAGAGGAGCCTGGTGGGCTACAGTCCATGGGGTCACAAAGAGTTGGACGCAACTGAGTCACTAAGAACAGCACAGCATTATATCTACTACTGTGGGCAGGAATCCCATAGAAGAAATGGAGTAGCCCTCATAATCAACAAAACAGTAGTTGTGTGTAACCCCAAAAACGACAGGATGATCTCAGTTTGTTTCTAAGNGAAACCAGACAAATACACTGTTAACGGGTGTATAAATTGATACAATCTTTTTGGAGAAAAATTTGGTGCTATCTATCAAAATTTTAACTGTATAAATACCTTGGTATTATCCCCTGCATAGATCACTGCCTTGTTGAAGTGAAGGGGCTTGAGTAACTCAATAAAGCTATGAGCCATGACGTGCAGGGCCACCCAAGACAGACAGGGTCATAGTGGAGAGTTCTGATGAATGTCATCCACTCAAGAATGGCAACCCACTCCAATATTCTGGCCACAAGAACTCCATGAACTATGTAAAAAGGCAAAAATGTATAAGACCAAAAGATGAGCACCCCCCACCCTGGTCCAAAGCTGTCCAATATGCTACTGGGGAAGAGCAGAGGACAATTATTGATAGTTACAGAAAGAATGAGAGAAGGCAATGGCACCCCACTCCAGTACTCTTGCCTGGAAAA
This sequence comes from Raphicerus campestris, assembly GCA_006410735.1. Taxonomy (NCBI): domain Eukaryota; kingdom Metazoa; phylum Chordata; class Mammalia; order Artiodactyla; family Bovidae; genus Raphicerus; species Raphicerus campestris. Next base: position 130,148 of record SJYW01029142.1, on the reverse strand, counting down.
TCCCATGGACAGAGGAGCCTGGGAAGCTGCAGTCCATGGGGTCGCTAAGAGTCAGACACGACTGGGCGACTTCACTTTCACTTTTAACTTTCATGCATTGGAGAAGGAAATGGCACACCACTCCAATGTTCTTGCCTGGAGAATCCCAGGGATGGAGGAGCCTGGTGGGCTGCTGTCTATGGCATCACACAAAATCGGACACGACTGAAGCAACTTAGCAGCAGCAGCAGCAACAACAGAAAGAATGAAGCAATTTGGCCAAAGCAGAAATGATGCTTAGCTGTAGATGTGTCTGGTAATGAAAGTAAAATCTGATGCTGTAAAGAACAGTACTGCATGAGAACCTAGAATGTTAGGTTCATGAATCAAGGTAAATTCGACAAGGTCAAGCAGGAGACGGCAAGAATAAGCATTAATATCTCAGGAATCAGTGAATAAAATGGATGAGAATGGGTGAATTTAACTCAGATGACCTTTGTATCAGGGATTCCATGATGGCTCAGACAGTAAAGAATCCACCTGCAATGTGGGAGACCTGGGTTTGATCCCTGGCTTGGGAAGATCCCCTGGAGGATGGCATGGCAACCCGCTCCAGTATTCTTTGCCTGGAGAATCCTCACAGACAGAGGAGCCTGGTGGGCTACAGTCCATGGGGTCACAAAGAGTTGGACGCAACTGAGTCACTAAGAACAGCACAGCATTATATCTACTACTGTGGGCAGGAATCCCATAGAAGAAATGGAGTAGCCCTCATAATCAACAAAACAGTAGTTGTGTGTAACCCCAAAAACGACAGGATGATCTCAGTTTGTTTCTAAGGAAAACCATTCAACATCACAGTAATCCAACTATCAATACTGAAGAAGCTGAAGTTGATCAGTTCTATGAAGACCTACAAGACCTCCTAGAACTAATACCAAAAATGATGTCCTATTCACCACAGGGGACTGGAATGTAAAAGTAGGAAGTCAAAAGATAACCTGGAGTAACTGGGAAGTTTAGTCTTGGAGTACAAAATGAAGCAGAGCAAAGGCTAACAGATTCTGCCGAGGGAATGCACTGGTCATGGCAAAACCCTTTTTCAACAACACAAGAGACGACTTCACACATGGACATCACCAAATGGTCAATACTGAAATCAAATTGATTATATTCTTTGTAGCCAAAGATGGAGAAGCTGTATACAGTCAGCAAAAACAACACTTTGTGGCTCAGACCATCAGCTCCTTGTGGCAAAATTCACGCTTAAACTAAAGAAAGTGGGTAAAACCATTAGGTCAGTCAGAGACAACCTAAATCAAATCCCCTATGATTATACAGTGGAGGTGAGGAATAGAGTCAAGGTATTAGATCTAGCAAACCGTGTGCCTGAAGAACTATGGACAAGTTCATAATATTGTATAGGAGGCAGTGAACAAAATCATCCCAAAGAAAGAGAAATGCAAGAAGGCACAGTGTTACTAATATCTGAGGCAAGAAGAAAAGTGAAAAGAAAGGAAGAAAGGGAAAGATATACCCAAGCGAATGCAGAGTTCCAGAGAATAGCAAGGAGAAACAAGGCCTTCTTCAATGAACAGTGCAAAGAAATAGAGGAAAACAACAAAAAGGGCAAGACTAAAGTTCTCTTCAAGAAAATTGGAGATATCAAAAGAATATTCCATGCAAGGATGGGCTCAATAAGGACAGAAACAGTAAAGACCTAATAGAAGCAGAAGAGATCAAGAAGGGATGGCAAGAATGCAAAGAATAGCTACACAAAAAAGATTTTTATGACCCAGATAACCACGATGATGTGGCCACTCACCCAGGAGCCAGACATTCTGGAGTGTAAAGTCAAGTGGGCCTTAGGAAGCACTGCTGCCAATAAAGCTAGTTGAGATGATTGAATTCCAGCAGAGTTATTTAAAATCCTAAAAGATGATGCTATTGTAGTGCTGCACCAATATGTCAGCAAATCTGGAAAACCCAGCAGTGGCCACAGGACTGGAAAAGGTCAGTCATCATGCCAATTCCTCAGCAGGGCAGTACTAAAAAATGTTCAAATTCCCAGACAGTTGCATTCACCTCCCATGCTAGTAAGAGTATGCCCAAAATCCTTCAAGCTAGGTTTCACCAGTATGCGAACCAAGATCTCAAGCTGGGTTTAGAAGAAGCAGAGTACAAATTGCCAGCATTCGCTGAATTATAGAGAAAGCAAAGGAATTCCAGAAAAAATATCTACTTTTGTTTCATTGATTACTCTAAAGTCTTTGACTGTATGGGTCATAACAAACTGTGGGAAACTCTTAAAGAGATAGGAATAACAGACTATCTCACCTGTCTCAACAACCAGTGAGACAACTGGTCAACCAGTCAGTTGTTTGGGGTAGGGTTCTAACTCTTCCTTCTTGACCTGAATACAAGTCAAGTATGACAAGGCTTTTTGTTGTTGTTGTTGTTGTTATCCTGTTTATTTAACCTATATGCAGAGCACATCATGAAACATGCTGAGCTGGATGAGTTACAAGCTGGTATCAAGATTGCCAAGAGAAATATCAACAACCTCAGAAATGCAGATGATACTACTCTAATGGCAGATAGTGAAGAGGAACTAAAGAGCCTCTTGATGAGGCTGAAAGAGGAAAGTGAAAAAGCCAGCTTAAAATTCAGTATTAAAAAACCAAAGTCATGGCATCTGTTTCCAATAATTCATAGCAAATATAAGGGGAAAAGGTGGAAGTAGTGGTAGATTTCCTTTTTTTTTTTTTTTTTTTTAGCTCTAAAGTCACCATGGATAGTGACTGCAGCCATGAAATTAGATGATTGCTTCTTGGCAGGAAAGCTATGACAAACCTAGACAGTTTATTAAAAAGTAAAGAAATCACTTTGCTGAAAAGGTCCATATAGTCAAGGCTATGGTTTTTCCAGTAGTCATGTACAGATGTGAGAGTTGGACCATAAAGCAGGCTGAGTGCCAAAGAATTGAGGCTTTCATACTGTGGTGTTGGAGAAGACTTTTGAGAGTAGTTTGGACAGCAAGGAGATCAAACCAGACAATCCCAAGGGAAATCAACCCTGAATCTCATTGGAAGGACTGACGCTGAAGCTGAAGCTCCAAAACTTTGGCCACCTGATGTGAAGAGCTAACTCATGGAAAAGACCCTGATGCTGGGAAACATTGAGGACAGGAGGAGAATGGGGTGACAGAAGATGAGATGATTAGATGGCATCATTGACTCAATGGACACGAGTTTGAGCATACTCTGGGAGATAGTGAAGGACAGGGAAGCCTGGCGTACTGCAGTTCATGGAGTCACAAAGACTCAGACATGGCTGAGCAACTGAATAACAACAACAATCTCTTAGAAGATGGAGTCTGTGGCAGATGTTTAGATCATGAGAGTGGAGCCCTCATTGTGGATTAGTGCTCTTTTTTACTTTCAAGTTTCATTGACATAAAGCAATGAAATTGACATGTAGCACTGTATAAGTTAAAGAAGTACATCATAAGTTTGACTTTTATATATTATGAATGATTATTACACAAATTTAGGGAACACCAATCATCTCATATAGATTCAGAAATAAAGAAATAGAATAAATCAGGTTCGATGCATGATACAGGATGGTTGGGGCTAGTGCACGGGGATGACCCAGAGGGATGGTATGGGGAGGAAGGTGGGAGGGAGGTTCAGGACGGGGAACACATGTACACCCATGGTGGATTCATGTTGATGTATGGCAAAACCAATACAAATTAAAAAGTAATTAACCTCCAATTAAAATAAATTTATATTATAAAAAAGAATAAATCATGGTATTAATATGCTGTGGGACAATATGAGGCCATAATACAGAATGAAATAGAAAAGAACATATTGATCTAAAGGAAATCTTCTACATATTGTTGAGAAAAAATTGTAAACAAATACACACAAGACCTTTTTTTAATTTATCTTACTGAAACATAGTTAATTTATAGTGTTGTGTTTATTTCTACTGTAGAAAAATGATTCATCTATAAATAGATAGATGTTCTTTTTAATATTCTTTTTGAATTAAGCTTTATTTGGGGGTAAAATCAGAACCTTATCCCAGTACTTATCACAGGATAAGTCCTTGAATATAGTTGGGTTTCCTTGGTGGATCAGTGGTGAAATCATAAGCCAATGCAGGAGACACAGATTCAGCCCCTGGCTTGGGAAGATCCCTTGGAGAAGGAAATGGAAATCCACTCCAGTATTCATCAGAAATCCCATGATCAGAAGAACCTGGTAGGCTATAGTTCATGTGGCCATTAAAGAGTCAGACATGACTTCTCAACTAAACAATAATTGAGCATAGTTCTCTGTGCTGGAGAGTAGGACCTCATTGTTTATCCATTCTATATGTAATCC
>SJYW01029142.1:88288-125630 GCA_006410735.1 Raphicerus campestris | reverse complement strand
TGATCCGGGGAGGTGGGGTGGGGAGGGAGCTGGGAGGGGGCTTTGGCATGGGGAGATCGTGTACACCTGTGGATGATTCATGTCAATGTATGGCAAAACCAACACAGTACTGTAAAATAGAATAAAGTATTAAAAGGAAAAAAAATTCCTAGACATAAATAGAAATTATTACAGTGATAAAATGTTTCAACAAGAATATATTACAAATCTAAATTTGTATGCAAAAAAAAAAAAAAGAGTTTGCATCTATTAATCCAAAATTCCCATTCCATCTTATTTCACCTCTCTGATTCTATTTCTTGTGTTCATTTTTATTATTGATAGTTCCCAGAATTGTATCCTTTATTCTTTCTCTTCTCATATATGGCCCCTGAATGATTTACTCTTTTTCTGTGGCTTCATCTACACCCTATCATGTTTATATTCATGATGGAATTTTTCTATATCAAGATGATAATGTTGGAATAGCATTGATACAAGAACCCACAAATTTATAGAATAAAATTATTAAAAGAAAAGAAGATACTGTTGATATCAGTATAGGCAATTGGCACACCAGTCTAAACATGCATTGGATCTAGCTCATTCAGTTACAACTTCACAAGAGTAGCATATTTTCTATGCATCGAAGAACGCTCTTCCTTTTCCCTTGTACTAAATGCTGACTTGAAATGGCTATAGAGTTCTTGGGTCATCACCTGCACCTTCCTCAACTCTGTAGATGTTATTCAAGTCTTTTATGACATTTCTGAGGCAGAAAGTAGAACTTTCAGACTTTGTGGTGCTCCCCTATCCAGCTGACTGTAGAAATCACCACCATTTACCTCCTTGATGTCTAGTTCTCTCATAGGTAAGTGAATCTTAAGGCAGGCCTCACTGTACCCTTACTATTGTCTGGCTAACACAATTTTCTCTAACAAGCAAGCCCAGGCAAAGATGGTTTTCCTTAAATTCTGAGAGGTAATCTCTAAACCCTTGGATGTTGTCAAGCATGAAAGGAGTGTCTGGGGGCTTGCAGCTCCAGATAATAATATGATTAAGGGATGGGGATTTGAGCCACATCAAAAATATGATTCAAGATGGGGGCTTTAGATCATACATATCAACTCAGTTTCCTGAAAGGGTGAAAACTGAAACCAGCTATATTGTAGCCTAGATGATAGAACCCTAACAGTGCTGAGTGTACATGGCAAGACGGGAGTAAGCATCTCTGACTGACAATACTTCATGCATATTGTCATACATCACTGCCAGGAGGGGTTAACACTGTGGCTCCAGGGCAAAGAACTATTGGAAGATCCATGTTTAAAACCCTTTTGAACACTGCCAGAAACATCTCTCTCTCTCTCTCTCTCTCTCTCTCTCTCTCTCTCTCTCTCTCTCTCTCTCTCTCTCTTTTTGGCTTATCTTAATCTGTATCCTTTCCCTATAATAAACTGTAATTGTGAGTATAGAAGCTTTCAGGGAATTTTTTTTTAACAAATGGAGAGAGAGACCCAGAAAGATCAGCAGAGCAAGAAGCTCACACAGTGGTCAAGTGGGCAGAGCCAGGATTCAGTACCAAACCCTGCCGCGTGCACTAATTCCCTGGGTCCAGCGCTGTTGTTAACAGGGTCCTATGATGCTGAGGTTCATATCTGCTGCCTTGGTTTGGGTACAGAACCACCTGGAGAGCCTGGTATTTCCACATAGTTACAAATCAAGAACCTTTCACGTGAATTCTAATGAGTTATCAAAATAACTCATTAGTTTTGGGAAACCCCTCAATTTGAAGAATCAGAGAAGTAGGAAAGTTCTTAGGGACTGCCCCCTTCACAGTTGGCCAACCTTCACAGAGACTCACTGGAAATTGAGAAAGTGTAGACTGGAGTCTCAACACCTTCTCCCCGTTTGGATCTTTGAGAATTGTAGACAAGCTTATCATTGACATGGGAATCATAACCATAGGGTTAAAACAAAGGTTTTCTACTTTTCTGTGACTATTCTGGAAGATATTATATTCCATTCATTTATCACACTGTTCTCTAGTCACTCCACCACTCCCATTATTTGAGTAGAATAGTTTATAACTCTGACTGTGCTATTATGTTCTTGGGAGGTAAGCTTCTTGTATGTTCCAGCGAATGTGCCATCTCCCTTTAAGATTAGATAGACAAACCTTTATCTAGACTAAGAAAAAAGGAAAGATGATTCAAATAAATAAAACAAATGAAGTAGTGAACACTACAACTGGCACCATAGGAATACAAAACATCGTAAGAGTCTGCTATGAACTACTACACACCAACAAACTAGATAACTCAGAGGCAATCAATAAATTCCCAGAAATGTGCAACCTGTCAAGACTGAAAAATGAAGAGATAGAAAATCTGAACTTCCCCTATATCTCACGGAGGATTCCCTGGTGGCTCAGACTGTAAAGAATCTGCCTGCAATGCAGGTGACTTGGATTCAGTTCCTGGATTGGGCAGATTCCCTGAAGGAGGGCACGGCAACCCACTCCAGAATTCTTGCCTGGAGAATCCGCATGAACAGAGGAGCCTAGTGGGTTAACAGCGTATGGGGTAGCAAAGAGTCAGACACAACTGAGTGACTAAATACAGAAAATTTGAATGGACCGATAACAAGAAAGGTGATTGAATTAGTAATCAAAAACTTCTCAACAAATAAAAAGCCAAACAGCTTCGTTGGTGATTTCTACCAAACATTTAAAAAAGAATTAACAGCAATCCTTCTCAAACTCTTCCCCAAAAATTGAAGAGGAAGGAACATTCTTAAACTCATTTTTATTAAACTCATTTTGATATCAGCACTATCCTGATACCAAAACCACATTAGGAACTAAAAGAAAAGAAAGCTACAGGCCCACATTCCTCATGAATATAGATGCAAAGATTCTCAATGAAATACTAGCACACCAAATTCAGCAACATATTAAAAAAATTATACACCATGATCAAGCAGAATTTATCCATAGGATTTCAATACATGTGAATAAGTAAAATGTGATAAATTATATTAATAGGATGAAAGATAAAAATAATATAATCATCTTAATAGATGCAGAAAAACACTTTAAAAAAATCAGCATTTTTTCATAATAAAACTTGCAACAAATGGGGTATAGAAGAAATATACTTCAACATCAGTTCAGTTCAGTTCAGTTCAGTTCAGTCGCTCAGTCGTGTCCGACTCTTTGCCATCCCATGAATCACAGCATGCCAGGCCTCCCTGTCCATCACCAACTCCTGGAGTTCACTCACACTCACGTCCATCATGTCCGTGATGCCATCCAGCCATCTCATCCTCGGTCGTCCCCTTCTCCTCCTGCCCCCAATCCCTCCCAGCATCAGAGTCTTTTCCAGTGAGTCAACTCCTCGCATGAGGTGGCCAAAGTACTGGAGTTTCAGCTTCAGCATCATTCCTTCCAAAGAAATCCCAGGGTTGATCTCCTTCAGAATGGACTGGTTGGATCTCCTTGCAGTCCAAGGGACTCTCAAGAGTCTTCTCCAACACCACAGTTCAAAAGCATCAATTCTTCAACGCTCAGCCTTCTTCACAGTCCAACTCTCACATCCATACATGACCACAGGAAAAACCATAGCCTTGACTAGATGGACCTTAGTCAGCAACATAGGAAAGGCCATATATGACAAAATCACAACTAACATTACACTCAATGGTGAAAAGTAGAAAGCTTTCCTGGCAACACTAAGAATAAAACAATGGTGCCCATACCAACCACTCTCATTCACCATAGAGCTGAAAGTCCTAGCCAGATCCATTAGACAAGAAGAAGAAATAAATGTATCCACTTGGAAAGCAAGAAGTAAATCTGTCTGAATTGTCTTAAAGACTCCACCAAAAAACTATTAGAACTAACAAAGGAATTTAGCTAAGTTGCAGTATACAAAATCAACATATAAAAACCAATTGCATTTTTTCACTAGCCACAAAATTTTATTGTACATCAATCTTTCTGAAGAATCATTTGAGCTATTCATTTGATGGTTATGAACATGTCAGGAGCTGTTTTATGAGTATATTTTTGGTTTGCTTGGCAAGGGAAATTCATGAGTCGTTTTTATATAACAACGAACTAACCGAAAAATAAAGAAAACAATCTTATTTGTGATAGAAGCAAAAATAATGAACTATTTGGGAGCATATTTAACAAGGGGTAGATTTCTATACTGAAAATTATAAGATTTTGATGAAAGAAAGTGAAGACACACAAAAAAATTCTGTGTTCATGAATTGGAAGATTAAATATTGTTAAAATATTTGCATTACCCAAAACCGCCTATAGATTCAGTACAATCCCTAACAAAATTCCAATAGCATTTTTCACAGAAATAGAAAAATTTACATGAAACCACAAGACCATAGCAATTCTGAGAAAATATACATAGCAATCTAGAGAAAGGAGAACAAAGTTGGAGACAACACGTCTGATTTCAAACTTTATTACAAACCCATAGTAAGCAAAACACTGTACTAAACTGTATTGGCACAAAAAACAACCATATAGACCAGTGAAACAGAATTGAGAATCCAAGAATTAATCCATGTAAATGCCGTCAACTAATATTTGACTAGGAAGCCAAGAATACTCAGTGGGAGAAGCATGCTGCTGCTGCTGCTGCTGCTAAGTCGCTTCAGTTGTGTCTGACTCTGTGCAACCCCATAGATGGCAGCCCACTAGGCTCCAGCATCCATGGGATTCTCCAGGCAAGAACACTGGATTGGGTTGCCATTTCCTTCTCCAATGCATGAAAGTTAAAAGTGAAAGTGAGTCTCTCAGTCGTATCCGACTCTTAGCGACCCCATGGACTGCAGCCTACCAGGCACCTCCGTCCATGGGATTTTCCAGGCAAGAGTACAGGAGTGGGGTGCCATTGCCTTCTCCATGGGAGAAGCATAGTCCTCAATAAATGGTGCTGGGAAAACTGATTATTCACATGCCAAAGAATGAAATTAGATCCCTATCTTATACCACTCACAAAAACTGTGAAAATGGATTAAAGGTTTAAATATAAAACTGTGAAACTCCTATAAGAAAACATAAGGGAAATCTCCTTGAAATTGCTTTGGTAATGATTTTTTTAAATATGACAGCAGTAGCACAAATAATAAAAGCAAAAATAAACAAGCGGGGCTACATCAAACTAGAAAGCTTCTGTACAGCAAAAGAAACCATCAGCTAATTGAAAAGGCAACCTACTGAATGGAAGTAAGTATTTGAATACCATCTATCTGATAAGGGATTCACATCTAAATATTTAAGAAATTCATGCAACCCACACACCATTTGTTCATTGCAGCAATATTTACAATAACCATGATATGGCAGTAACTTAAAAATCCATCAATAGAGGATTGGATAAAGAAGATGTAGTACATATATGCAATGGAATATTAACCATAAAAAGAACAAAATCANCATAGGAAAGGCCATATATGACAAAATCACAACTAACATTACACTCAATGGTGAAAAGTAGAAAGCTTTCCTGGCAACACTAAGAATAAAACAATGGTGCCCATACCAACCACTCTCATTCACCATAGAGCTGAAAGTCCTAGCCAGATCCATTAGACAAGAAGAAGAAATAAATGTATCCACTTGGAAAGCAAGAAGTAAATCTGTCTGAATTGTCTTAAAGACTCCACCAAAAAACTATTAGAACTAACAAAGGAATTTAGCTAAGTTGCAGTATACAAAATCAACATATAAAAACCAATTGCATTTTTTCACTAGCCACAAAATTTTATTGTACATCAATCTTTCTGAAGAATCATTTGAGCTATTCATTTGATGGTTATGAACATGTCAGGAGCTGTTTTATGAGTATATTTTTGGTTTGCTTGGCAAGGGAAATTCATGAGTCGTTTTTATATAACAACGAACTAACCGAAAAATAAAGAAAACAATCTTATTTGTGATAGAAGCAAAAATAATGAACTATTTGGGAGCATATTTAACAAGGGGTAGATTTCTATACTGAAAATTATAAGATTTTGATGAAAGAAAGTGAAGACACACAAAAAAATTCTGTGTTCATGAATTGGAAGATTAAATATTGTTAAAATATTTGCATTACCCAAAACCGCCTATAGATTCAGTACAATCCCTAACAAAATTCCAATAGCATTTTTCACAGAAATAGAAAAATTTACATGAAACCACAAGACCATAGCAATTCTGAGAAAATATACATAGCAATCTAGAGAAAGGAGAACAAAGTTGGAGACAACACGTCTGATTTCAAACTTTATTACAAACCCATAGTAAGCAAAACACTGTACTAAACTGTATTGGCACAAAAAACAACCATATAGACCAGTGAAACAGAATTGAGAATCCAAGAATTAATCCATGTAAATGCCGTCAACTAATATTTGACTAGGAAGCCAAGAATACTCAGTGGGAGAAGCATGCTGCTGCTGCTGCTGCTGCTAAGTCGCTTCAGTTGTGTCTGACTCTGTGCAACCCCATAGATGGCAGCCCACTAGGCTCCAGCATCCATGGGATTCTCCAGGCAAGAACACTGGATTGGGTTGCCATTTCCTTCTCCAATGCATGAAAGTTAAAAGTGAAAGTGAGTCTCTCAGTCGTATCCGACTCTTAGCGACCCCATGGACTGCAGCCTACCAGGCACCTCCGTCCATGGGATTTTCCAGGCAAGAGTACAGGAGTGGGGTGCCATTGCCTTCTCCATGGGAGAAGCATAGTCCTCAATAAATGGTGCTGGGAAAACTGATTATTCACATGCCAAAGAATGAAATTAGATCCCTATCTTATACCACTCACAAAAACTGTGAAAATGGATTAAAGGTTTAAATATAAAACTGTGAAACTCCTATAAGAAAACATAAGGGAAATCTCCTTGAAATTGCTTTGGTAATGATTTTTTTAAATATGACAGCAGTAGCACAAATAATAAAAGCAAAAATAAACAAGCGGGGCTACATCAAACTAGAAAGCTTCTGTACAGCAAAAGAAACCATCAGCTAATTGAAAAGGCAACCTACTGAATGGAAGTAAGTATTTGAATACCATCTATCTGATAAGGGATTCACATCTAAATATTTAAGAAATTCATGCAACCCACACACCATTTGTTCATTGCAGCAATATTTACAATAACCATGATATGGCAGTAACTTAAAAATCCATCAATAGAGGATTGGATAAAGAAGATGTAGTACATATATGCAATGGAATATTAACCATAAAAAGAACAAAATCATGCTATTTTCAGCAACATGGATGGACCCAGAGGTTGTCATAGTGAGTAAAGGAAGTCAGACAGAGAAGATAGATATAAGAAAACATAGGGGAAAATCTCCTTAACGCTGGTGATGATAAAAATTTTTTTTAAATATGACAGCAATAGCATAATAACCTGAATGGTCTAGCGGTTTTCCCTACGTTTTTCAATTTAAGTCTGAATCTGGTAATAAGAAGTTCATGATCTGAGCCACAGTCAGCTCCTGGTCTTGTTTTTGTTGACTGCATAGAGCTTCTCCATCTTTGGCTGCATANGTGGTCATGTATGGATGTGAGAGTTGGACTGTGAAGAAGGCTGAGCACTGAAGAATTGATGCTTTTGAACTGTGGTGTTGGAGAAGACTCTTGAGAGTCCCTTGGACTGCAAGGAGATCCAACCAGTCCATCCTAAAGGAGATCAGTCCTGGGATTTCTTTGGAAGGAATGATGCTAAATCTGAAACTCCAGTACTGTGGCCACCTCATGTGAAGAGCTGACTCATTGGAAAAGACTCTGATGGTGGGAGGGATTGCGGGCAGGAGGAGAAGAGGACAACCGAGGATGAGATGGCTGGATGGCTTCACGGACTCGATGGATGTGAGTCTGTGTGAACTCCGAGAGATGGTAATGAACAGGGAGGCCTGGCGTGCTGTGATTCATGGGGTGTCAAAGAGTTGGACACAACTGAGTGACTGAACTGAAGTGAACTGAGCATAATAACAAAAGCAAAAGTATACAGTATCATATGATATCACTCATATGTGGAATCTAAAAAATGATATGAATGAACTTACAAAACAGAGTCACAGAAGCATAAAACAGTCTTGTGGTTATCAGGGAAGAGAGGAGGGGAAAAATAAATTGGGAAACTGGGATTGACATACACATACTACTATATATAAAACAGATAACTGATAAGGACCTGCTATACAGTACAGGGAACTCTACTCAAAACTATGTAATGGCCTACATGGAAAAAGAATTTAATAAAGAGTGGATATGTGTATAATGTATTCACTTTGCTGTTAGCAGAAAGTAATACAACATCATAAGTCAGCTACACTGAACTATACCACCATATTGTTTATGTTACTCCTTCCTTGTCTCTTTTAAGACAGAACTTTTCTATACACTTGCTAATCCACAATACCTTTGTGTTCTTTTTGTGAGTGCTTACTAACTGTATTCATTTGCTCAGTTTAGCTGTGGAGTCAATACCAACAACTCATGAGATCAGCGCTGGTCACAGCTTGTCAGGGGCACATGGTGGCAAGCCCTTCCAGTGTGCTTTCTAGTCTCGTATCGATTTGATATGATAATCATCTTAATGTGCTAACTTAGCCTGTCTTCTTTACTTCAAAATATAGTATTTTATTTTAAAAAATCACCCTTAATTTCCACAAAATGGTTCCCAAAGTGATTTATAAGTCTCTTTATACTAACCTGCACAGCTAAGTAACTAACAAATGTTGACCTTCTAATAAGTTCTCCCTGACTCACTACCTTTTCTGAAAAAGATTTATATCACAGTCAGCCTTCCATATCTGTGATTCTCCAGAACATGCAAATACCAAGGGTGATTAAGGGACTTAAGAAACCAGGGTGTTTTGGTATGAGGTGGGCAGTCCTAGGCCCAGCCCCCTATGATACCAAGGGACAGCTGTATATGAATATAGTGTCATAATTTATAATTGGTGGCATGAGCTATGTGAAGGCAGAGACTAGGTATAGCAGACATCTTCATGTCTGTCACCTTACACACACCTTCAGTCTCCCACCTACATCCCCCCATCCTCTTATGTAAGCCTGGCACATGGCACACATATCTGTGCCAGCAGAGAGCAGCAAAGAGTCAGGGAATTGGAGGTAATGTATCTATTAGGTTGGTATGGCCCGTCTGAAGGGGTCAGGTGGCTTTTCTGCAGTGGGGAGGAAACTGGAACACCAACAGAGAGGACAGAGGGCAAGAGGAGATGCACAGTTGGCTATGGCTCACCAGCATTCCTCACACAAAGCCTGAGACTTCATCTATTTATGCTTAAGGCTCAACGCCTGGCTCTTTGTAACTGATTAGAAGATATTTTAAATGAATTAATTAACATAATAGCTAATGTTTACTAAGGACTTACTAGGAAGTAGTCTCTATGCCACTTCAGTGTCTATTATCTCTTCCTTAACACATTTAATTTTTTAATATTTACTTATTTGGTTGCACCAGGTCTTAGTTGCAGCATGCAGGATCTTTGTTGTGGTTGTAAGATCTTTAGTTGCAGCATGCAAACTCGGTTGCTACATGTCAGATCTAGTTACCTGACCAGAATTGAACCCAGGACTTTTGCATTGGGAGCATGGAGTCTTAAGCCACAAGACCACAAGTGAGGTCCCTCATTATCTCTTTTAGTATTTATAATCTTGTGGACTAAGAACTATAGTTATACCCATTTCTCATGTGAGTAAACTGAGGCATAGAGCATTAAAGTCATTGTGGCCAAGACTAAACAGGGAGAAGGGACATAATCAAGCCTCAAGTCTAGGAAGTGTGGCTGGAGCATCTGTGTGCTCATCCACTCACTGGGTAATACTTCCAGAGTGAGAGAGAGAGAGAGAGAGAGAGGCAGGAGTTCTACCAGGGAAAGTGAGGAGGGCTATACTGTAACAAGGAATGTGGACAATCTCTGGGTAAATGGACTGTGCTCAATGCACATTGAGCATTTCTTACATCACTTCCCCTTCTATGTCCCATCTTCTCAAAGGGATTGAATGGAGAGATAACAGAGAAAACTTGTAATTGTTTTGTCTTCCAAGCATATCTGGAAATTACTATCCATTAAAGCAGGAACAATGTCTTGCAGTCACAATAGTACTGCCCTTTAGAGTTACAAAGTGCTTTCGCATCCATTCTACAATTTTGACCCTACAACAACCCATGAGATCATTAAGAGGAGGCAGTTTTTACTAGAACTACTCTCTACTCCAAAAGCCCCTTAGAGTTTATCCATTGCAGTCCTTGCCCTCTGCTTTGAAACTGCTGCATTACGTGTGGATTTCCCCAATAAAGCATGGTTTGTTTGAAAGAAGAAAAGTCTTTCAACTGTATTTTCAACAGATAATACAGTGAGTGACACATGCTATGTTGATGACAAATGAGGAGCACCAGGGTTTTGATTCAGGACCCTTCACCATAGTATTTGCTGTAGGTCACTGGGTGTTTGGGGTTAGCATGTGGGGGTGGAGTGGTCTGGCCATGGTAATTGGGACAAGAAAGGGATTACCATAATTCTCAGAGGTGCTTTCCCCAAAGGACATGCCATGTGATTGGTGGGACCCAGAGAGAGAATGTAAGTTAATAAGTGTGAAAACTGGAATGTACAATAGAGATGTGAGATCTATTAATGATTCTCTCACCTCTACCCACTTGTAGAAAATGGGGGTAACTCCAGGAAAGTACAGTCACAAGTTCATATCCAACTAATCTGCACAGGACATGACAATCAGCAGAGTCCAAACCTGGCCAAGTAGGCGGGAGGAGAACAAGGGCACACAAAGGAATGTGGGTGAGCTTCCCTCTTTAGGCACTGGACTTGAAGATTTCCTTGGGTAGCTCTGCCAATAGGAGTGCCCTGTGTGGTGTGTAACAAGGGAGCCACTGACCAGTGAAAACACGACACTCTCACTGCAGCTGGTTTCTATGAAGTCTCAAAGCACTACATGATTAAAATTACGTGCATTCCCAGAGACATTTTAACACTAATGTAAACATTTCAGAGTGAGTTCGAAGAACCACTCTAATGAAAATGTTCAAAATTTTGGTCAAATTGTGATGAACATGTTAGTGACAAAGGTATCAAGATGTTCTTGCATTTTCTAACTTGAACTTTTAGGCTGTCTATTTCACATTTTAGTATCATGCTTAGTTATTTTACGATGAAAAAATTTAATGACAATTGAATGAAAAATCACACCATAAGAAATGTGACTGCTGTGCTTGCTTTGTGGCTATTTTTGCATAATATACTCTAATTATTGATGTTTTGAAAACAAAATACTATTGAAAGGCTATTTTTAAAATAAGTGAGTCTTAACAATACAGTCATGGTTTAAAGCAATAACCGTTTCTCACTTACAGATGACATAGATTTCCTTTTGGAAATATACAAGCATTCTATTTTTAAAATAAATTTTCTCTCACCTCTCTAGACTGAGGGACTCCTCCTTTCATATTCTTCTCTGCCACTGTACCAATCTTCACAGAAGCCTGAGTCCTGAGGTCCTAAGAAATCCCACACCTTTTCTGATTTCAATTTTATTTTCCAAATAGAAAGAGGGAAATGCTGGGTATCACTCATAATTACTCAACTCTTAATGCTCAGGACACTCACTTGTTTATTCAACTACATGTTGAAGATCTACTGTTGTACCAGGCACTATTCCAGTTCTGAGAATAGAGTTCTGAACATGCAGAGAAAGTCTCTCTTCTTAGAACTCTTAAATTTTAGCATGGCAGATCCTATAGAATGTTGACCTGAAATAGATAGACTGCTTGATATTTCTCTAACAAAGATGGGTTTATTTAGAAATTAGTAGAAAACTGAAACTTGGGGTCTGCAATCATGGCAAGCCATGTGCAACTCCCCACACAGCCAAAGAAAGAGAATGCTTTTGAAAAGAGTAAAGATGATTTGGAAGGACTGCTCTAAACAAAGTTCATGTCTTTTCACTGGCTGATCCTTGCCAGAGAAGGAAGTCTGTTTTTCCTCTTGGGCTCTGTTTTCATCTCAGGACATGAGAGCTCCCTCTTCTGGTATCTCAACTCTATTTGAGATTTCTATTTATCAATTTTTCATAGAAAAAAATAATAAAGCAGGATAAAGAGATAGGGAGTAAAAGATCAAGCAATGTTGTTATATCAAGGGGATCAGGAGACTCCTCTCTTTAATAGGTAACACTGAGTGAATCTTAAGGAAGAGATAGCCATGTGGGCATCTAGGAGAAGAGCTTTCTTCTACTGCAAAGACCTTGAGGAGTGTGGTAGAGAATTTTAGGAACAATGAGGTGGTGAGTGTCATAGATGTGAACTAAGTTGGGGAAAGAGCTAGGAAAATGTGTCAGAAGATAGTCAAGGGCTATCGTAAAGCCTAATAAGAAGCCTTGAAAGGGAGTTTGCACTTTATCCCAAGTAATATAGGAAACAACCAGCAAACAGAGAAATGAGATGATCTGATATAAATATCACTCTAGTGATCTAGTGATCTAGAACATCACTCTAGTCTGTGAAGGGTAGATTACAGAGGGCCAAGGTACACATAAGGAGATTTGTTAGGTAGCTACAGCAGTAGTGTGAGAAGAGATAGTGTTGGCAAAGGTTGGTAAAGGTGATAAGAAGTGATTAGGTTCTGGATTTTCCAAGGTAGAGCCAATAGAATTTTTTGACAAATGGACATAGCATAGGGGAAAGTGGAGTCAAGAATAATTTAAATTTTTTGGCTTGAAAACTTGAAGAATGAGTGACAATTTACTGAGATGAAGATAGATGGAGAAAGAAATAGAAGATAGGGAAGCAACAGTTTGATTTGGTATTTAGATACCTGTTAGACATTCAGATGGAGATGCTGAGTAAGTTGCTGAATATACAAGAAAAAAAATAAGGAAAAACTCAGGCCTGGAAATAAAATTAGGCATTTCAAATCGGAAACTGAATGAGATGGACTAAGGAACTGGGATAGATAAAGAAATGAATAAGTCTAAGGACTGAGGGTTTCCCAGGTGGTTCAGTGGTAAAGAATCTGCTTGCCAAGCAGGAGACGTGGGTTCAGTCCTTGGGTTGGGAAGACCCCTGAAAAAGAAAATGATAACCTACTCCAGTACTCTTGCCTGGGAAATCCCACGGACAGAGGAGCCCTTACAGTTCATGGGGTTGCAATGAGTCAGACATGACTTAGCAACTAAACAACAATAACAACAAGGACTGAACTCAAGAGACTTTTCAATATNAGTACTCTTGCCTGGGAAATCCCACGGACAGAGGAGCCCTTACAGTTCATGGGGTTGCAATGAGTCAGACATGACTTAGCAACTAAACAACAATAACAACAAGGACTGAACTCAAGAGACTTTTCAATATTTATAGATGGGAGAAATTTGCAACAAATTTATATAAGAGACTCCTGGGATAGGAGCAAACCAGGAGAGAACAAATTTCCATGAGCAAAAATATTCCCTGAATATTTGAGGGGGTGACTACTGAATAATAAGTTTCTGCTGCTAAGTTTCACTCTTCAAACATAATTACTTTCTGTTTTTAAAAGCATAAACTTCTTTTAGTTCTTCTTTTCAGTTGTGTCCTAATGGGGCATCCCTAGGATTTTTTTAACTGATCTCATTCCACCCCATCCATGCCCTTTCCCATTTCAAAAATATTTTCTCTTTATTTTCCCAGAAGCCTTAGCATGGTCATTTCCAGAACAAGAAAAGCCACAATATCTTGATTCTGCTAATAAAATGCTGTGTTACCATGAGGAAAATACCTCTTTGTCTCTTAATTGAACTAGGTCAAGATTAGTAAACAAGTGAGCGCCAAGTTAGAAGAATATCTTGTATACAATATGGTTGTTGGCTTGAGTCCTGTTCACTGCCTTATTAGTTCTCATACTTTGTCTACAGATTCTTTTGGATTTTCTACATCAGCAGTAATATGATCTGAAAATATGATAATTTGTCTCTCCTCTTACACATATTTTTACTTTTCTTGTCTCAGAAAAAGTATTCAAAGAGACATTTAAATTTCTCCAAATTCTGCAAAAGTCACAAACCTACAGATTCAATAAACCTAATAAACCCCAAACAGGAGAAACTCAAAGAAATATATACCAAAACACATTAATATCAACCAGCTGAAAACTAACAAAAAAGAAAAAAATCTTCATAACAGAGAAAAATAACACGTAAACTACAGGGGAAAGTCATTTAAAGGACTGCTGATTTCTCATCAGAAACTAATATGGGCAAGAGAAGTAGCATAATGTTTTTCAAGTGCTGAAAGAAAGGAACTGTCAATCTAGAATTCTATACCCAGGAAATGAAGGTGAAATCAAGACATCCTCAATGTGAGGGAAAACTAATAAAATTTGTCACCAACAGACTTACCCTAAAAGAATGGCTAAAGGAATATCTAGAAGCAGAAAGAAAAAAGAAAGAAACTTGTAACATCAAGCATAAAGAAAGAGCAATGGGAAGAGTAAAAATACATGAGAAAATATAATGCACTATCTTTCTCTATTCTTTCCTTTTTTTTTTTTTTTTTTTCATTTTTGCCACTCCATGCAGCTTGCAGGATCTTAGCTTCTAACCAGGGATTGAACCCAGCCCTTGCAGTGTAAGCACTGACTCCTAACCACTGGACAAACAGGTAATTTCCTATCCTTCTCCTCTGGAGTTTTCTAAATTATGTCTGATAATTGAAGCAAAATTTATAACTTTACCTGACATGATTCTCAATGTATGGAGAGGTTCTATTTAAGATATTAAGGAGTGATGGTAAAGAATCTAGTACAGATAATAATCTACACATGAGTTGAACTGGTAAATGGATCATAAAGAAAGAGAGGAAATTCCAGAAAAACATCTACTTCTGCTTCATTGACTACACTAAAGCCTTGACTGTGTGGATCATGACAAATTGTGGAAAATTCTTAAAGAGATGGGAATACCAGACCACCTTACCTGCCTCCTGAGAAACCTGTATACAAGTCAAGCAACACTTAGAACCAGAAGTGAAACAATAGACCGGTTCAAAATTGGGAAAGGAGTACATCAAGGCTGTATATTGTCACCCTGCTTACTTAACTTATATGCAGAGTACATCATGCGAAATGCTGGGCTGGATGAATCACAAGATTCCAAGGAGAAACAGTAACAACCTCAGATAATAAAATGATACCACTCTAATGTCAGGAAGCAAATAGGAACTGAAGAGCCTCTTGACGAGGGTGAAAGAAGAGAGTGAAAAAACTGCCTTAAAACTTCAGTGGGGAAAAAGGGGAAACAGTGAGATTTTATTTTCTTAGCCCCCAAAATCACTGTGGATAGTGACTACAGCCATGAAATTAAAAGAAAGCAATGACAAATCTAGACAGTGTATTAAAAAGCAGAGACACTTTTCAGACAAAGGTTCATATAGTTAAAGCTATGGTTTTTCCAGAAGTCATGTACAGATGTGAGAGTTGGACCATAAAGAAGGCTGAGCACCGAATAAATGATGCTTTTGAACTGTGGTGCTGGAGAAGACTATTGAGGGTCCCTTGGACAGCAAGGAGATTAAACCATTCAATCCTAAAGGAAATCAACCTTGAATATTTGTTGGAAGAACTTATGCTGAGGCTGAAGCTCCAATACTTTGGCCACCTGATGTGAAGAGTTGACTCAATGGAAAAGACCTTGATGCTGGGAAAGATTGAAGGCAGGAGGAGAAGGGGATGACAGAGGATGAGATGGTTGGATGGCATCACCGACTCGGACATGACTTTGAGTGAACTCCGGGAGTTGGTGATGGACAGGGAGGCCTGGAGTGCTGCACTCTGTCGGGTCAGAAAGAGCTGGACATGACTTAGCAACTGAAAAACAACAGCAATGTAAGGTTTTAAGCGGTCATTTAAAAATCTATTGAGATACATTCAAGACACATTATCAGTTCAGTTCAGTTCAGTCGTTCAGTCATGTCCGACTCTTTGCAACCCCGTGAATCACAGTCCTCCCTGTCCATCACCAACTCCCAGAGTTCACTCAGACTCATGTCCATCGAGTCGGTGATGCCATCCAGCCATCTCATCCACTGTTGTCCCCTTCTCCTCCTGCCCCCAATCCCTCCCAGCATCAGTCTTTTCCAGTGAGGCAACTCTTCACATCAGGTGGCCAAAGTATTGGAGTTTCAGCTTTAGCATCAGTCCTTCCAATGAACACCCAGGACTGATCTCCTTTAGGATGGACTGGTTGGATCTCCTTGCAGTCCAAGGGATTCTCAAGAGTTTTCTCCAACACCACAGTTCAAAAGCATCAATTCTTCGGTGCTCAGCTTTCTTCATAGTTCAACTCACACATCCATACATGACCACTGGAAAAACCATAGCTTTGACTAAACAGACGTTTGTTGGCAAAGTAATATCTCTGCTTCTCAATATACTATCTAGGTTGGTCATAACTTTCCTTCCAAGGAGTAAGTGTCTTTTAATTTCATGGCTGCTATCATCATCTGCAGTGATTTTGGAGCCCCCCAAAATAATGTCTGACACTGTTTCCACTGTTACCCCATTTCCCATGCAGTGATGGGACCAGATGCCATGATCTTAGTTTCAAATCAAAATGGATTTTTTTTTAAAATTTAAGTAACCTATAGAACGGCCAAGCAATCAAAACAGAACAAAAAAAAATTCAGAAGAAACCAGAAGCATACAGTAAAATGGCAGATTTAAGCCATGATAAATCAATAACTACATTATATAAACCAATAGAGGGGAATAGTGAACCCCTAAATATACACACACAGGTATGATTAGCTGCTTTTTGAAAGTGGTGTAGAAACAAATCAATACAGAAAGGATAGTCTTTTCAATAAATGGTGTTGGAACAGTGGGACAACCACGTGTTACGGATACAAGACCCTTGTAGAATAAAAGTATTCTGGAACTCTCTTGCTTTTTCGATGATCCAGCAGATGTTGGCAATTTGATCTCTGGTTCCTCTGCCTTTTCTAAACCAGATTGAACATCTGGAAGTTCACGGTTCACATATTGCTGAAGCCTGGCTTGGAGAATTTTGAGCTTTGCTTTACTAGCGTGTGAGATGAGTGCAATTGTGCGGTAGTTTGAGCATTCTTTGGCATTGCTTTTCTTTGGGATTGGAATGACAACTGACCTCTTCCAGTCCTGTGGCCACTGCTGAGTTTTCCAAACTTGCTGGCATATTGAGTGCAGCACAGAGGAACAAAGATCAGATTGCCAACATTCACTGGATCATTGAAAAAGCAAGAGGGTTCCAGAAAAACATATACTTCTCCTTTATTAACTATGCCAAAGCCTTTGACTGTGTAGATCACAATAAACTGTGGAAAATTCTGAAAGAGATGGTAGTATCAGACCACCTGACCCACCTCTTGAGAAACCTATATGCAGGTCAGGAAGCACCAGTTAGAACTGGACATGGAACAGCAGACTGGTTCCAAATAGCAAAAGGAGTACGTCAAGGCTGTACAGAGTACATCATGAGAAACGCTGGGCTAGAAGAAGCACAAGCTGGAATCAAGATAGCTGGGAGAAATATCAAAACCTCAGATATGCAGATGATACCACCCTTATGGCAGAAAGTGAAGAGGAACTAAAAAGTGTCTTGATGAATGTGAAAGAGGAGAGTGAAAAGTTGGCTTAAAGCTCAAAATTCAGAAGACTGAGATCATGGCATCTGGTCCCATCACTTCATGGGAAATAGATGGAGAAACAGTGGAAACAGTGTTAGACTTTATCTGGGGGGGCCTCCAAAATCACTGCAGATGATGATTGCAGCCATGAAATTAAAAGACACTTACTTACTCCTTGGAAGAAAAGTTATGACCAATCTAAATAGCATATTGAGAAGCAGAGACATTACTTTGCCAACAAAGGTCCATCTAGTCAAGGCTATGTTTTTTCCAGTAGTCATGTATGGATGTGAGAGTTGGACTGTGAAGAAGGCTGAGCGCCGAAGAATTGATACTTTTGAACTGTGGTGTTGGAGAAGACTCTTGTGAGTCCCTTGGACTGCAAGAAGATCCAACCAGTCCATCCTAAAGGAGATCAGTCCTGGGTGTTCATTGGAAGGAATGATGCTAAAGCTGAAACTCCAATACTTTGGCCACCTGATGCGAAGAGTTGCCTCATTTGAAAAGACCCTGATGCTGGGAGGGACTAGGGGCAGGAGGAGAAGGGGATGACAAAGGATGAGATGGCTGGATGGCATCACTGACTTGATGGACGTGAGTCTGAGTGAACTCTGGGAGTTGGTGATGGACAGGGAGGCCTGGCGTGCTGCAATTCACGGGGTCGCAAAGAGTTAGACACGACTGAACTGAACTGAACTGAATACAAATATCTTCTCCCAACACATGGCTTTTCTTTTTACTATTATAATGATTTCTTTTGATTTAGAACTACTTGATTTTGCTGTAATATACTGTAAGCCTTCATTTTCTCATCTGTAAAACTAAGGATTATGGAAGTATTTTACTCACAAGATTGTTACGTGGAATACATAAAAGAATTCAGGTACTCCTGGTACTCTGAAAAGCTCAAGAGATATATTATTATCTCCAGTGCAACTCTCTCATTCTCCATATAACCTTCTATTTCCTTCCATGTTCTCTTCTAAATCTCTGAGAGGTCCTATGGTATAGCAGAAAGAGCTGACCATATAGCTTTAATCATTAGTGATTTAGCCATTCCTCGTGAACATAGGGGGAAAAAATGTGGCTAAAGTGACTCATTATCCTATGAGCCCGTCATCTGACTAGGGAAGAGATATAAGCATTACAGAAGGGAAGTGGGTTTGCTTCAGTGATTAGCATCCAGAGAGCAACATGGTCTGTGCCCCGGCATGCTTCATCTTTCTCCTCTGCCAGCTCACAGGTGAGTACAACCAGATCCTCTCATTTTCCTGACTATCTACCCCATCCTGGGTGTAGCTCCAGGCTCCTGGCTCCACTCTGGACCTCTGGCTCAACTCAGCAGGCTCTATCACTCATGTAATATTGCTTTTCGTTTCCTGTGATATCTGAATCACAGAGGGCAGAAAGAGATTGGAGGGACAGGAGAAGGAATGACTTTGGGGGTTGACTGCTCTTCTGACTGTCCCAGGGAAGGAAGGGTTGAGAGAAGTGGTGTTGGGTATCAGGAAGACCTGTGTTCTAACCTGGAGTCTGCCATGTATTAGATGAAGAATGTCATCTTCTCCAGACCTCAGCTCTCCCTCATTTTGAGAGTAATTTTAAAAGCAAAGTGAGATGGTGAGATGGTACAAGTGTATATTTCTTTACTTAGAAATATGTATTTTAAATATTTTTATTTAAATATATTTATAACATTTATACATATATTTCTATGTTTTATATTTTCATTGTTGTTTAGTCGCTAAGTCATGTCCAACTGTTTTGTGATCACAAGGGCTGTAGCCTGCCATGCTCCTCTATCCATGGTATTTCCCAGGCAAGAATACTGGAGTAGGCTGCCATTTCTGTCTCCAGGGCATCTTCCTGACCCAAGGATCTAACCTGCATCTGCTGCAGTGGCAGGCAGTTTCTTTACCACTGAGCCACCAGGGAAGCCCATGTTTCATATTTACATCAATATAAATATATGTTATTTAGAAAAGTATTTTAAATGCTTATGCATTTAACAATCATTTTAATGATAGAGAACATTTGAATTTTCTCTCTTAACCCAAGCAATGCAATCAGTCTCTGATTAGAAAACCAATCCTTTCCTCCCCACCACCAGACCTCTTGAAGCATCAACAGACTCTCACCCTCCTTGAGTTCGTTAGAAGTTTCCATTTTTAGGAAGCACCTGGTCCTGGTATAGACTTCCCACTTCTGGTAGGAGAAATGGTAATCAGAAGTGGAACAGAAATGGTAATCAGAAGTGGAACCTGGGGATGGTGACATGGGGGGAAACACGGCAGGACTTTTCAAAACCCAGGTGCTCACTTGAAACCTGACCTGGGGCAGCGGGTTGCAAGTGTGAGCCCTGCTCCAGGAGACTGTGGCAGCCTGCGTGCTGTACCTCCTGTGATTGAAAGGACAATCCAAGATTATTCTAGAGCTTCCAGGAAGTAGGACCATGGAAGGAGTGCTCCCCTGGACAAGGAGTCCTGAGTTTGATAGTAACTATATTATTTTGAATAGGTTTATTGGCCTCTGAAACTTTTTGCTTACAAATACATAACAGAAAATGAAACCTAACTTGCAAATTATTGTGTTTTAAATGAGATATCAAATGCAAAACAGTATAATAATAAATCACCATTTATTAAGCTCCTATTACACAAGGCATTTTTCATACAATTCCCTCACAAATTTACAAGATAGGTATTATTATCCTCAAAATGTAGGCTCTGGGAAGTCAAATGTCTTAGGCAAGAGGAGATAGAACAGAGACTGAGTTTCCAAAGCTAGTGCTCATTTCATCACCGCAAACTAAATGGCTAACACTGTACTCTGAGGAAAAGTGCTTGATAAACGTGTACTAGAGCTGAATCTTCCCCAGGGATTCCTTCCCTCTCCAGGTACATGAAGCCAAGGTAGGTGCTGGAAGTGCCCAAGAAGAATAGGTAACTCCATTGTCAGAATGTGGATGCACCAACTAAGAATCACCCTAGCCAAATTCAGAGGGGCTAAGGAGTAACTCTTGCAGCCTCAGTATTCTTATCTGGAAAATGGGCACAATTTTATGGTGATTCTATTATACAGTAGTGTTGAGGAGAAAGTTAATAAAATGAAATTAGAAAAAGTGAGTGAGACGGTATTGGGGAGGTGTTGAAAAAGACAAGATGAGAACAAGGAGTGTTTGGGAGGTGACAACTCAAAGTAAAGGCTTGTGGTAAAGAGGAGGAGCTGTGGTCCCTTCTTGTTATGAAGAGCATTTTAGGGTTGACTCTTCTGGTTCAAAAAATATCTTGGCCATGGCAGAAAGCAAAGAGTCTTCTCTCCCAGCTCCCTCCACTTCCAAAAGTAGGTGGGCATGCTCATGGTAGGAGCTATCTCCCTGTGCGATGGCTGGACATACTCTTCTGCTGTGCATTAGCCGGTGACTGATGCATATGCATTAGGGTCCAGACCATCTTCTAAGAAGCTTACCTTGTGAGAAGCCACCCAAAAGAGGTTTTGAGAAATCTCACTTTTAGCCATTCTTGTAGAAATGAGACCAAAAAATAGGAAGCGTTCGCAAAGCCTGTCTCTTATGCCTCTACTGCCTGCTTCCCCATGCCCCCCACCAGGGTTCAGACTGCTCTGTGCTTCTCAAAAACAGCCTTCCCATCTGTATTCACCCTTCATCCTCACCCAAATTCTGGCGAATAAAGGTTATGCCTTTTCTCCTGTGAGACTTTAGAATATTGAAACTCAAAGCAGGAGTGGGAGGCAGAAGTGGAAAGAACGAGGGTCTTTAGAGGAGGCCGAGGAACAAACTATCTCCTCTTGACACATCTGCCACTTTCCAGTCTGAGGTCTTGGAAAAGTGACTCAGCATCTTGGAGCCCCAATTTCTTTATCTATAAAGTACAGTTTAACCTCTATCACACAGAGTTGTTCGAGGATCAAGAAAGGGGATACTCATTATACCAAGTATTCATTGCTGGAGTTATTACTACAGAGGAACCAGAATGGAACCCAAGTCTCCTGACACCCAGTTAGCTCAGAGTTCTGTTTTACACTGCCCCAAGCTGCCTGAGAGGAGAGGTCATCTCCACTCAACCCTGGATGAGATCCCAGACCCCGTCACCACGGGATCCAGAAGCTAATGCCTGTAGATCAGTCATCTGCTAACTCATAGCAAAATGGTATGTCTAGTCAACTGCCAGGGGAATAGCTCCTTCTAGGGAATTTAAAGTAGAAAATAAAATGGCAATCATGGTGGAATTTCAAGGGGTTAAGTGTGAGAAAGAGTTGAAGACTTTCTCAGGGAAGGGCTTTGAAGTAGGCTTTATGAGTATTAAATATAATTTTGATTGACAGAGCAAAGNTAGACACGACTGAACTGAACTGAACTGAATACAAATATCTTCTCCCAACACATGGCTTTTCTTTTTACTATTATAATGATTTCTTTTGATTTAGAACTACTTGATTTTGCTGTAATATACTGTAAGCCTTCATTTTCTCATCTGTAAAACTAAGGATTATGGAAGTATTTTACTCACAAGATTGTTACGTGGAATACATAAAAGAATTCAGGTACTCCTGGTACTCTGAAAAGCTCAAGAGATATATTATTATCTCCAGTGCAACTCTCTCATTCTCCATATAACCTTCTATTTCCTTCCATGTTCTCTTCTAAATCTCTGAGAGGTCCTATGGTATAGCAGAAAGAGCTGACCATATAGCTTTAATCATTAGTGATTTAGCCATTCCTCGTGAACATAGGGGGAAAAAATGTGGCTAAAGTGACTCATTATCCTATGAGCCCGTCATCTGACTAGGGAAGAGATATAAGCATTACAGAAGGGAAGTGGGTTTGCTTCAGTGATTAGCATCCAGAGAGCAACATGGTCTGTGCCCCGGCATGCTTCATCTTTCTCCTCTGCCAGCTCACAGGTGAGTACAACCAGATCCTCTCATTTTCCTGACTATCTACCCCATCCTGGGTGTAGCTCCAGGCTCCTGGCTCCACTCTGGACCTCTGGCTCAACTCAGCAGGCTCTATCACTCATGTAATATTGCTTTTCGTTTCCTGTGATATCTGAATCACAGAGGGCAGAAAGAGATTGGAGGGACAGGAGAAGGAATGACTTTGGGGGTTGACTGCTCTTCTGACTGTCCCAGGGAAGGAAGGGTTGAGAGAAGTGGTGTTGGGTATCAGGAAGACCTGTGTTCTAACCTGGAGTCTGCCATGTATTAGATGAAGAATGTCATCTTCTCCAGACCTCAGCTCTCCCTCATTTTGAGAGTAATTTTAAAAGCAAAGTGAGATGGTGAGATGGTACAAGTGTATATTTCTTTACTTAGAAATATGTATTTTAAATATTTTTATTTAAATATATTTATAACATTTATACATATATTTCTATGTTTTATATTTTCATTGTTGTTTAGTCGCTAAGTCATGTCCAACTGTTTTGTGATCACAAGGGCTGTAGCCTGCCATGCTCCTCTATCCATGGTATTTCCCAGGCAAGAATACTGGAGTAGGCTGCCATTTCTGTCTCCAGGGCATCTTCCTGACCCAAGGATCTAACCTGCATCTGCTGCAGTGGCAGGCAGTTTCTTTACCACTGAGCCACCAGGGAAGCCCATGTTTCATATTTACATCAATATAAATATATGTTATTTAGAAAAGTATTTTAAATGCTTATGCATTTAACAATCATTTTAATGATAGAGAACATTTGAATTTTCTCTCTTAACCCAAGCAATGCAATCAGTCTCTGATTAGAAAACCAATCCTTTCCTCCCCACCACCAGACCTCTTGAAGCATCAACAGACTCTCACCCTCCTTGAGTTCGTTAGAAGTTTCCATTTTTAGGAAGCACCTGGTCCTGGTATAGACTTCCCACTTCTGGTAGGAGAAATGGTAATCAGAAGTGGAACAGAAATGGTAATCAGAAGTGGAACCTGGGGATGGTGACATGGGGGGAAACACGGCAGGACTTTTCAAAACCCAGGTGCTCACTTGAAACCTGACCTGGGGCAGCGGGTTGCAAGTGTGAGCCCTGCTCCAGGAGACTGTGGCAGCCTGCGTGCTGTACCTCCTGTGATTGAAAGGACAATCCAAGATTATTCTAGAGCTTCCAGGAAGTAGGACCATGGAAGGAGTGCTCCCCTGGACAAGGAGTCCTGAGTTTGATAGTAACTATATTATTTTGAATAGGTTTATTGGCCTCTGAAACTTTTTGCTTACAAATACATAACAGAAAATGAAACCTAACTTGCAAATTATTGTGTTTTAAATGAGATATCAAATGCAAAACAGTATAATAATAAATCACCATTTATTAAGCTCCTATTACACAAGGCATTTTTCATACAATTCCCTCACAAATTTACAAGATAGGTATTATTATCCTCAAAATGTAGGCTCTGGGAAGTCAAATGTCTTAGGCAAGAGGAGATAGAACAGAGACTGAGTTTCCAAAGCTAGTGCTCATTTCATCACCGCAAACTAAATGGCTAACACTGTACTCTGAGGAAAAGTGCTTGATAAACGTGTACTAGAGCTGAATCTTCCCCAGGGATTCCTTCCCTCTCCAGGTACATGAAGCCAAGGTAGGTGCTGGAAGTGCCCAAGAAGAATAGGTAACTCCATTGTCAGAATGTGGATGCACCAACTAAGAATCACCCTAGCCAAATTCAGAGGGGCTAAGGAGTAACTCTTGCAGCCTCAGTATTCTTATCTGGAAAATGGGCACAATTTTATGGTGATTCTATTATACAGTAGTGTTGAGGAGAAAGTTAATAAAATGAAATTAGAAAAAGTGAGTGAGACGGTATTGGGGAGGTGTTGAAAAAGACAAGATGAGAACAAGGAGTGTTTGGGAGGTGACAACTCAAAGTAAAGGCTTGTGGTAAAGAGGAGGAGCTGTGGTCCCTTCTTGTTATGAAGAGCATTTTAGGGTTGACTCTTCTGGTTCAAAAAATATCTTGGCCATGGCAGAAAGCAAAGAGTCTTCTCTCCCAGCTCCCTCCACTTCCAAAAGTAGGTGGGCATGCTCATGGTAGGAGCTATCTCCCTGTGCGATGGCTGGACATACTCTTCTGCTGTGCATTAGCCGGTGACTGATGCATATGCATTAGGGTCCAGACCATCTTCTAAGAAGCTTACCTTGTGAGAAGCCACCCAAAAGAGGTTTTGAGAAATCTCACTTTTAGCCATTCTTGTAGAAATGAGACCAAAAAATAGGAAGCGTTCGCAAAGCCTGTCTCTTATGCCTCTACTGCCTGCTTCCCCATGCCCCCCACCAGGGTTCAGACTGCTCTGTGCTTCTCAAAAACAGCCTTCCCATCTGTATTCACCCTTCATCCTCACCCAAATTCTGGCGAATAAAGGTTATGCCTTTTCTCCTGTGAGACTTTAGAATATTGAAACTCAAAGCAGGAGTGGGAGGCAGAAGTGGAAAGAACGAGGGTCTTTAGAGGAGGCCGAGGAACAAACTATCTCCTCTTGACACATCTGCCACTTTCCAGTCTGAGGTCTTGGAAAAGTGACTCAGCATCTTGGAGCCCCAATTTCTTTATCTATAAAGTACAGTTTAACCTCTATCACACAGAGTTGTTCGAGGATCAAGAAAGGGGATACTCATTATACCAAGTATTCATTGCTGGAGTTATTACTACAGAGGAACCAGAATGGAACCCAAGTCTCCTGACACCCAGTTAGCTCAGAGTTCTGTTTTACACTGCCCCAAGCTGCCTGAGAGGAGAGGTCATCTCCACTCAACCCTGGATGAGATCCCAGACCCCGTCACCACGGGATCCAGAAGCTAATGCCTGTAGATCAGTCATCTGCTAACTCATAGCAAAATGGTATGTCTAGTCAACTGCCAGGGGAATAGCTCCTTCTAGGGAATTTAAAGTAGAAAATAAAATGGCAATCATGGTGGAATTTCAAGGGGTTAAGTGTGAGAAAGAGTTGAAGACTTTCTCAGGGAAGGGCTTTGAAGTAGGCTTTATGAGTATTAAATATAATTTTGATTGACAGAGCAAAGGATAAAGCACCAACAAAAGCGTGAGTTAGGACATAAACAGGGGGTCAGCTGAGGGGGGAGTCCTGGTTGCTTGCCTGGTGGTTAAGTGAGTGGCCATCCAAGGCTTCATATCATCCCACAGCATCAACTTTTGCTTGCCTAGGAGCAAAAGTCCCGGGCTTCTCTAGATACAATCAACTTGGGATGTGTGATGCCCCTGAACTAATGCCAGAAGAAGGCTACAACTTGAGTTGAGTGTCTATCAGTCTTATCCAAACCATTTTGCTGCTCCAAATTGAGGAGTGAGTGAAATGGATGCAGAGGAGGAAAGTTACAGTATTCACTGCACTGATCCAGGTGGGAATCTCATGGGGCCCAAACCTCCAGGCCTTGTAGATAAATGGGAATAGCCACCCATTCTCTAGGCTCTTCTGATCACACATGTTACATCCCCCACCCCCCACTGTGTGTTCCCTAAGTGCTTGTCACTTCCCATTTCACATGTTGTTACTTATTTAATGACTCTCTTCCAACTCCATGAGTGCAAGGATCATGATTATTTTGCTCCCCATTTATGCCCTTCAGTTCCTAGACATATCTGACCAAAATATGGAGCTAAACAAACTTTTGTTAAAAGAAGGAGTGACTGAATGAGCAGAACATGACCTACCTAGATGTGGTAAAACCCTACAGAGGGCCTCACACTGAAGGTGGGGAAGCCATCCAAGAAAGGGAAGCTTTAGCTCTGTCTTAACATCTAAGAAGAGAAGTGTCTTGTTTCTGGATCAAGAAAGAGTCAACTGGGAAGAGGAAGCAAAATTGGTTAGGATTCGCCAGTCCAGCCCCCTAACCTCTGAGCTCACATACGGGAATGGCATGGAACCACCTTCCTCCTTTATGATGCTTCTTCTCATCCTGAAGATACAATAAAGACAGAACAATGTCCTCCATCTAGGTTCCCATTGGCAATTTGCACTGTATTCCCCTCCAGTTTCATTCTAAGGAACAACGAATTTGAAGTCATTTTTTATATCTTCACAAAATTCACATTTCTTAAAATGTACCCTGGGGAGATAGAACTACATATGTAGAGATGTAAAAAAGAACAATTATTTACTCTTGGCTTAAGTGCAGCGTTAGTGCTAAAACACTAAAGTCACACTCTTACAGTTTTATCACCTCCCCAACTGAAACATCCCCTCAATACCTCAAGTGAAAAAAAAAATATACTGAAATGAGCCCTAATCCAGGAAATTCACCTACTTAGGGGCAAGACATAGCCAGTCTTTACTTGACTTCAAAATATTCACCCTTTCCATCTTGTGATTGAAGTAAAAGAACGAATGCATTAATTGATAAATCAAAAATTCAAAATAAAATTAATTTTTGTCTGTAACATTTACTGGGACTATTCTGACACCTCATGAGATGACCAAAGAGAAAGCAATGAAAAATCATCTTTCCCTTAGGATTAGAGAAGCAAGGAGGGCAATTAAAAAAAAAAATCTGCTTACGTAACAGGGTGATTTGACAAAGGCTTGAGTGATCCAAAGTATATACCCACTGACTGATAAATTATAGAGAGGAAAATGTTTGAAAGCAAAAACAAACCCCTAAAGAGCATTCACTTAGGAGGAGAAACCAGTTCTTGCTGAGATAAATTTAGCAAATAAGTTGGTCAAGATCCAAGACCTGTAATCAGAGAACTAGGTCAACATTTGGTAGCAACAGATTCTCTTACTCTGGGGCATTGATAGAACTGCTTGCACCTGAAGGAAGGTCAAGAAAGGACTTGAATGGGAAATCAGGATTCAGTGGAGCCCCTGGGTTCAGAGTGGACACCTAAACCCTTGAGGGAACTGAGGATGGGGAGTAATGGAAAGGGCTGGAGCTGTAACAAATGCCAAGGGACCTTCAAACTGAGCTGTAGTGTAAAGAGTTCAGGCTCCAGGGCTGGAATAACATTGTATTAAACCCTCAAATTATCACCTAAATTATTATTAGCTTGCGCTCTTGGACAAGTTACTTGAGGTTTGTTGTTTGTTTGTTTGTTTTTTTTAAATCTAATCCAGTTTACAAACTTTTGCTATGAAGGGCCAAAGAGTAAATATTTTAAGTTTTGCAGGCAGTATGATTTTTATCACAACTATCCAATTCAACCTTTGTACTAAAAAAGCAGTCATAGACTGCTGCTATGGAAAGAACATGGCTGTGTTCCAATAAAACTTTATTTTCGAAACAGGGGCAGACCAGATTTGGCCCATGACCTATAAGGTTGCTGATCCCTGATAAAAGGATCAAAACTAATTTTCAGGATTGCTCTGAAATAAGTCACAGGTGTAATATTTACAAAAAAAATTTGACAAAGAACAAATGCTTAGTAACAGCAACATAGTTATTTGGGAATAATACTTTCTAGGGTAGTTGAGTGTTAATAGGAATAATAATTTTAGATTAAAAAAAAACTTCTTTTGGTGTCTCAGATGGTAAAGAATTTGCCTGCAATATGGGAGACCTGGGTTTGATCCTTATGTTGGGAAGATCTCCTGGAGAAGGGAATAGCTACCCACTCCAGTATTCTTGCCTGGAGAATTGCATGGACAGAGAAGCCTGGCGGGCTATAGTCCATGGGGTAGCAAACAGTCAGACATGGCTGAGCAACTAACACTTTCACTTTCAGGCTTTCATGGTTTTAGATCTGAATAAGCCAGTTGCAGGAATTTGTGTTTTACTAGAAGAGTTATGAGTTACATGAGTGCTGGCATGGTAGAAAATACTATGGTAAGAGATCTAGCTGTGAAACAAAAAAGAACCTGAATGCTTGGTCAATCACACAGGCCCAACTAGGCACAATGACTGGGACCCACATTAGTTTTCATTTTGATATTTTTTTAAATCTGAAGAAAAAAATATTGCAATAATAATGACTATATAGTAATAAATCTAACAGGTGTTACATTCATTTTTATACCAACACAGCACAAAATATAAATTTTAATATTTTATGGAAGAATGAGCAACTAGGAAGGAAAAATAACTTTGGGTTTTTACTTTCACAGAGAATGTCTTTAAGGAGAAGATTTTGGTTCTGGTTTTAGTTTTTCCACTATTTCTGAACCTTGAATAATTTCTGCTATTGAGTTTTCTCATTTGTAAAACACGCTGTGTAAGGTCTTAACCCTGTGTACTGAGGCAGTGTCTGCCTCTTATCGTGTATTTCAGTAAGTCACTTAACCTCAATGTGGCTGTGGTTCCTGATCTGTAAAATGAGACTGTGAAAAAAAAAAAAATTCTTCCTCTAAGGATTGGTTTGGGTTACATGAGATCAGAGTAGGGGCTTTCAAACACCTAGTCCTTA
Source organism: Raphicerus campestris (assembly GCA_006410735.1). Taxonomy (NCBI): domain Eukaryota; kingdom Metazoa; phylum Chordata; class Mammalia; order Artiodactyla; family Bovidae; genus Raphicerus; species Raphicerus campestris. Next base: position 96,584 of record SJYW01029142.1, on the reverse strand, counting down.
TCTAAGTTCCCTCACTGCTATATCCAGAAGCCAACGTTCAGATCTTAATAGGTAGAAGGTGACTTATTCCTCATACTTGTTTACTAGGAATATTCACTTGNAATAATAATTTTAGATTAAAAAAAAACTTCTTTTGGTGTCTCAGATGGTAAAGAATTTGCCTGCAATATGGGAGACCTGGGTTTGATCCTTATGTTGGGAAGATCTCCTGGAGAAGGGAATAGCTACCCACTCCAGTATTCTTGCCTGGAGAATTGCATGGACAGAGAAGCCTGGCGGGCTATAGTCCATGGGGTAGCAAACAGTCAGACATGGCTGAGCAACTAACACTTTCACTTTCAGGCTTTCATGGTTTTAGATCTGAATAAGCCAGTTGCAGGAATTTGTGTTTTACTAGAAGAGTTATGAGTTACATGAGTGCTGGCATGGTAGAAAATACTATGGTAAGAGATCTAGCTGTGAAACAAAAAAGAACCTGAATGCTTGGTCAATCACACAGGCCCAACTAGGCACAATGACTGGGACCCACATTAGTTTTCATTTTGATATTTTTTTAAATCTGAAGAAAAAAATATTGCAATAATAATGACTATATAGTAATAAATCTAACAGGTGTTACATTCATTTTTATACCAACACAGCACAAAATATAAATTTTAATATTTTATGGAAGAATGAGCAACTAGGAAGGAAAAATAACTTTGGGTTTTTACTTTCACAGAGAATGTCTTTAAGGAGAAGATTTTGGTTCTGGTTTTAGTTTTTCCACTATTTCTGAACCTTGAATAATTTCTGCTATTGAGTTTTCTCATTTGTAAAACACGCTGTGTAAGGTCTTAACCCTGTGTACTGAGGCAGTGTCTGCCTCTTATCGTGTATTTCAGTAAGTCACTTAACCTCAATGTGGCTGTGGTTCCTGATCTGTAAAATGAGACTGTGAAAAAAAAAAAAATTCTTCCTCTAAGGATTGGTTTGGGTTACATGAGATCAGAGTAGGGGCTTTCAAACACCTAGTCCTTATCTAAGTTCCCTCACTGCTATATCCAGAAGCCAACGTTCAGATCTTAATAGGTAGAAGGTGACTTATTCCTCATACTTGTTTACTAGGAATATTCACTTGACCACTTCTGGAAGCTTTTTCAGCAGCCATTCTTAGCTATTTTTCACCTGGAGACAAAAAATCAGTGATGGTTGTTTGCAAGTCATGCTTTTTGAGGTGAATTAATATTGCAGTGAAATAAAAATTGGGGGGAAAAATTGGGGAAAGAGTGGGCATTAAAACCCTACTACAATTTCTGATAGTTCAGAGTAAGAATCACAAGGTAGCCTGGGCATATTCCAAAGCTCCCAGTCACTCATTTTTTTCCTTTTCACTCAAGAAAGGATACTGGAACTCAAGTGAATGAGAACTTCATTTGGGGATGATCTTGAATTCCTTCCATTCTATTATAAAATAGAAAAATATTCCATTGTGTATATAGACCACAACTTCTTTATCAATTCATCTGTCAATGGACATCTAGGTTGCTTCCATGTTCTAGCTATTGTAAATAGTGCTTCAATGAATAATGGGATACATGTGTCATTTCAATTTTGGTTTCCTCAAGGTATATGCCTAGGAGTGGGAATCCTGGGTCATATGGTGGTTTTATTCCTAGTTTTTTAAAGAATCTCCATACAGTCTTTCATAGCAGCTGTATCAATTTACATTCCAAGCAGTGCAAAAGCATTCCCTTTTCTCCACACCTTCTCCAGCATTTATTGTCTGTAGACTATTTGATGATGGCCATTCTGACCAGTTTGAGGTGATATTACCATATGTAAAATAGATAGCCAATGGGAATTTGCTGTGTGGCTCAGGAAACTCAGAGGCTCTGTATCAATCTAGAGGGGTGGGATGGGGAAGGAGATGGGAGGGAGCTTCAAAAGGGAAGGGATATATGTATACCTATGGCTGATTCATGTTGAGGTGTTTTTGAGAAAACAGCAAAATTCTCTAAAGCAATTATCCTTCAATAAAAAATTAATTAATTTTAAAAAATAGAAAAATAAATCATCCTCAAAATTCTATGTTACCATTGTCTTTAAGAACTTATAGCTTTCTTCTCAATGCTCTGGCGTGTGCTTGAGAACCTCTGCTCCAGGTCACACAGGCTGCTACCTTCCTCATCTGCATCAAAATTGGCTCTCCCAGGAGCAGCCTGGAAGTCCTAAGTGGAGCTTGAACAGTAACCTCCCTACTTGTCCCTCTATGGGAACTTGTCAAGGCTGGAGCTGAGTTTCACGATGTACCTCAAGGCTTGGTGTTTTCAACCAGAGGTCTTTGGAAATGGGGCAGATTTACCTGCCATCACCCCTTTCAGGCAGAGTTCTGAGCTCAATGTCTTTGTGTGAGGAGGTCCCAAAAGGTTTCCTGGAGCTGGTTAGGTTAGACTGAAAGGCTTTCTTGGGAGTTTTCCAAGACCCATAGGGAGTGAGTAATTGGTGGCAAAGGCAGGGACTCAGGTTTATTTTATGGTTCTCTGTTTCTGCAGGGCCAGCAGCCTCTGGAATCCCAAAGAGGCTGGTTGGTGCCATTGGTGGGTCTGTGATTTTCCCTCTGAATCTCTCAGTAAATCTAGTTGACAGCATTATCTGGGTCTTCAATTCAACCACTCTCATCACCATACAGCCAAAACCTGCAGGCAAAAAAGCCCTTATCATAGTGACTCAAAAGCGTAACATGGAAAGAGTGAATTTCCCACATGAAGGCTACTCCCTGAAGCTCAGCAAACTGAAGAAGAATGACTCAGGTGTCTACCGTGTGGAGATACACAACTCAACCCTCCAGAATCCCCTCACCCAGGAGTATGAGCTGCATGTCTACGGTGAGCAGAATCAGGTCCAAAGGTGGATGACTGCCTTCATAAAGTGGTGAACTCCCTGATATTGAAGCTGTTCAAACAAAGACTGGATGTCTATTCAGTTGTCTATTTCTCTTACAGAGTACCTGTCAAAGCCCAAAGTCATCATAGGTCTGCAGGAGAATAAGAATGGCACCTGTGTAGCCAATCTCACATGTTCCATGGAACATGGAGAAGAGGATGTAACTTACAGCTGGAAGTCTCTGGACCAGGCAACCAATGACTCCCACAGGGGCTCCATCCTCCCCATATCCTGGAGGTGGGAGAAAAGTGACATGACCTTCATCTGCATGGCCAGTAACCCCATCAGCAGCAACTCCTCAAACCCTATCTTTGCCCAGAATCTCTGTAAAGGTGACTGTATCTCCTCTTTCTCCAGGAGCCTCTGTTCTTAAGACCTATATCTTCTCCTCGTTCCCATGTGAACAAACCTTTTGTGAAAACTAGAAGCCCTGGGGAAATCATCAGACTGGGAGGGAGGTTGCAATTGCTCCAAAAGCTGTGCCATTTTTCCTGGCTGACTCTTCTCCTTGCCCTGTGCCTCCACCCATTCTCTTTCTAAAGGTGCTGTTGGAGGCCAGACCCCCTATGTGATCCTCTACATCCTGTTGACGTTCTTCCTGCTCTGTTCCCTCACACTGGTGTTAATTATTTTGATCATACGAAGAGAAAGGAAGAAAGGTAGAGTATATACTGTTTACCCCAATCTTTTCCCTCATTCATTTAACAAGGATACATTGGACTATGTGCTAAGCTTCATGCCTGGCACTAAGGATGCAGAAATGAAGAAGCCACAGTCTGTGCTAAAGGACAGCACCATCCATTGGCACTTGGCTCTGGACTGGAGAGAATACTTTAATTTCTATCCTGAGGCCAAGGTCTTCTCTGTCCCTTCTCCAGTGCCTGCCTTCTCCTTCCCCCCAGAGGGACTTGCTAGTGTAGCCCTTCTGCTGGCACAGGCCCCACACAGCTGACTCTGCTCTCCTAACCGGGAGGCCATGGCCTCCAACATTGAGGTCCACAGACCAGCACACTCCGGTCAGCCCATCCCTGTCAGAGCCCCCAGCCCATCCCAATTCCCTCCACTGGATCAACTCCAGAGATTTCTCTTTCCTCCACACCTCAGTCTAGATACATTCCTCTTGGAGAAGGCATTGTCTGTCTTTCTCCATGCTATACCCCATGTCCCTAAACCCTGCTGATTTGTCTTTTTGGGTTCCCACTTATACCGTCCACTCAGGGTATCAGGGAGGGACCTAAGCATTGGTTAGGAATGAACTGCAGACACTCTGCTTCTTATTTAGAGTTTGGGGAGCAAAGTGATGAGGGTTACCAGTTCATCTTGGAGTTTTCCTGGGTTTAGCATTTAAAGTCTCATGTTCTGGAAAACCCTTCAGTTATAGGAAAACCAGGATACTTGAAAATCACCCTAAGTAGGTTATTTAAATGAGATGGTGGACCAATAGGGGTGGCTAGTGGAAGGAGGACCAGCTCTGATTCTCTCTCAATTTGGTTTCAGAGATCATTGAAGAGAAGAAGGAACTGGACACTCATCAGAAAACTCTTTGCTTCCCTCCCACTTCTGAAGAGATGCCCGAGTATGATACAATCTCTAATTTAAATGTGAGTTCTTTCCCATTTTTTCTGGGGCATGATTCTCCTCTGAGTCCCTCCTTTGTTTAGTTGAGCTTTTTCCAAGGATTTGGGCAACATGAGAAATGAGAATGTATAACCCTTGCTTGAAACCCAATGCACTTTATCTCTTCCATCTTTATGGATTCTTTCCTGTGCAGGAATTGATGGCCATTGGTTCTAACCCAGCCGGGAATGCTAACACTGTGATCCATGGAATCACTCCTTCCCACCCTGGCACAATGGCCACTCAACAGGCCTGATCCCTTTTGTATAGGACAGTGAAGATACAAATGTGATTTTAACATGATATTTGAGTTATGGTGTCAGAAGATGGGCCTCAGAGATGCTTTTTCCTCTGAGGCAATTCAAGGAACCAGCAGGAGGGGGCTCAGATGTTCCACACCCAAGACTTCCCATGTGTGGGTCATCAAGCTTCAGTGACCACAAGGTTAATTTAAAGAAAACTCTTTGAAAAGAAAATCCCAAGATAAAATTGAAATTAATCCAAATAACAAGAGACAAGTTGGGGACTTCACTGGTGGTCCAGTGGTTAAGACTCCACACTCCCAAAGCAGAAAGCCTGGGTTCAATCTCTGGTCAGGGAGCTGGATCCCACATGCTGCAACTAAGAGAGTTTGCACCTGGCAATGAAGATCCTGTGTGCCACAACTAAGATCCAGTGGAGCCAAATTGATTATAGAAAAGAGAAAGAGAGAGAGAGATGCAGTTTTGAGACAAGAATAGATAGACAGCTTCAAAAGGTCCCCTGGGAGCAATCACTGTAGCCAAGGCTGGGCTTGCTCCTTAGGGGTCATAGTGCTCTTTCCACATTGGCCCACTTAATGAAAAAGTTAAAGCACTTTAGAGCCTCAAAAATCTTAGTGTCACTCCAGCTGTCAATGCCTCTGGATCAGGATGCATCTTCTTATACTTATCTACAACTTTTCCAAGAGGAGTCATTACGTTTCCTCTTCCAAGTTGTTGATGTCCTGAGAGCTCCTTCCTTCCTCACAGGAGAGACCTCTCTGTGCTCCACTCAGCCTAACTTTTGTCAAAACTGATCACTTTCCCAACATCCCCCTCTTCTCCTGCTCATGACATATTCCCTGGAGACCACAGCACTGTCCTCAATGTTCAAGAATAAACTTTACTGACCCAGGATATCTTTCTCTGGCCTGGAAGGAGCTTTTGTTATTGTTGTCATCATTGTTTTATCCCTTTCTGACTTGAGTTTGTTTGCAACATTAGCAGTATTATTTCAAATTATTCTTTAATCACTTGTGAGAGTCATAGCTCACGGGACTTATTTATCTTACATATTTATTAAGTGATTTAAACAGACAGTTTAAAAATAATGCAGTCGCTTCTTGAAAAAAAGTCATTAATAATTACAATGGCAGTCACGGGCAAGAATACTTCTCCCTCCCTGTTCCTGCTCCAGAACCCTCTCTTCCCTCTCACCATCTCTTCCCACCTCTGCTTTCCCTTCTCTAGATTCTGGATGTCTCTTTAGCCTTGTCTATGTGACCCAGGGGGTTCAGTTCAGCTGCTCAGTGATGTCCAACTCTTTGCAACCCCATGGACTACAGCACTCCAGCCCTTCCTGTCCATCACCAACTCCCTGAGTTTACTCAAACTCATGTCCATTGTGTCAGTGATGCTATCCAACCATCTCATCCTCTGTCATCCCCTTCTCCTGCCTTCCATCTTTCCCAGCATCAGGGTTTTTTCCAGTGAGTCAGCTCTTCACATCAGGTGGCCAAAATATTGGAGTTTCAGCTTCGGCATCAGTCCTTCCAATGAATATTCAGGACTGATTTCCTTTAGAATGGACTGGTTAGATCTCCTTGCAGTCCAAGGGACTCTCAAGAATCTTCTCCAACACCACAGTTCAAAAGCATCAATTCTTTGGCGTTCAGCTTTCTTTATAGTCCACCTCTCACATCCATACATGACTACTGGAAAAACCATAGCTTTGACTAGGGAGATCTTTACTGGTAAAGTAACATTTCTGCTTTTTAATATGCTGTCTAGGTTGGTCATAACTTTTCTTCCAAGGACCCAGGGTGTAGGTAATAATTTCTTGTGTTTGTTCTTTGTTTTCTAAAACAGAGCACTATTCCAGAGGAAAACCCAGCAAATACCATCTATTTCACTGTGCACACACCCCCAAAGGTAAGAACCTTTAGGGCTGAGTTTCATCTTAGGTGTCCCATTCTCTTTTCTTATTCAAGATTACCTAGAATTTCTTGGGCCCCAGGGATCTCATTTTTCCTGGTACTAAAAGGCACACAGTATATCCCATTCCCACCGCTTAAGTTTACAAGTATGTGGGGGAAAGGAGAGAATTGTGTTTTAGGAGTTGAAGTGGGGATAACGTGGAACAGAGTTGAAGAGAGGTTCCAGGTAGGAGTGATAGGGAAAATCAGCAGGATCTTACCTGAGGGCATGGGAAAAGGTCCACAGCTTAGGCTGTGCTGAGAGAAAGGGATGGCTGGGGAGACAATTCCAGCTTATTTCGAGTCACTTGTAAACTGGAGGCAGGAGAACATTCCTCTTCTTTTCCAAGGTCTAGCTATGTTAGTAAGTTTGTAAATCTTATTCCTTCAGAGATCACACTTGGCGGAAGCAGGGATACCTTCCTTTCTTGTCTTCAAACCAGATCAGAAAATTGAGGATGGGGCAAGTACTGTGCTTAGTAATAGGAAAGGTTGGTTTGGATAGATTGTTAGAAGGAAAGTTCAGTCCATTAAGCATTCAAGATAAATGTGGGTTACGCTTGAGGGATAGTTTTTCTAAGGTCAAAATGATTAAACAGAGGAGAAAGCACAGTGGAGGGGGGGGAGTTGGGTTGAGTACTCTTGGCAGTGAAGTGTCTGGGATGGTGGGGTCTCATGGGGGGATCCAGAGCCCTGCTCCCTTACAGCGTTCTGCATCTTTATGTCTGCCCAACAGATAACAGAACCCCACTCCCTGCCCATGTCGTCAGATACACCAAGGTCATCTACCTATAACAATGTCATCTAAACAGACATGTGCTCCAAAGAAAATGATCAGAAGAATTCACTGACTTGACCAAAAGCATCAAAGAAGAATGAAGAACTCTAACTTCCTTCCAGAATAAACTATACCTTATGCTCCTTCAGAGTTAAGAGTTCCTGTGAAAGTGCTGCACTCAATATGCCAGCAAATTTGGAAAACTCAGCAGTGGCTACAGGACTGGAAAAGGTCAGTTTTCATTCCAATTCCAAAGAAAGGCAATGCCAAAGAATGCTCAAACTACCGCACAATTGCACTCATCTCACACGCTAGCAAAGTAATGCTCAAAATTCTGCAAGCCAGGCTTCAGCAATACTTGAACCGTGAACTCCCTGATGTTCAAGCTGGTTTTAGAAAAGGCAGAGGAACCAGAGACCAAATGGCAACATCCGCTGGATCATGAAAAAGCAAGAGAGTTCCAGAAAAACATCTATTTCTGCTTTATTGACTATGCCAAAGCCTTTGACTGTGTGGATCACAACAAACTGTGGAAAATTCTTCAAGAGATGGGAATACCAGACCACCTACCCTGCCTCTTGAGAAATCTGTATGCAGGTCAGGAAGCACCAGTTGGAACTAGACATGGAACAACAGACTGGTTCCAAATAGGAAAAGGAGTACGTCAAGGCTGTATATTGTCACCCTGCTTATTTAACTTATATGCAGAGTACATCATGAGAAACGCTGGACTGGAAGAAATACAAGCTGGAATCAAGATT